>LJIJ01002310.1:0-28593 GCA_001718145.1 Orchesella cincta
TGCAGATGCTAAGCTGGCCTACCTTATGCATTTCTTGTAGATTTAATCTCGTCTTATATGCATTTATACTAGAAAACAAATGGATGTAACTTAAGTAGTTGTTGGTTGGTAATATCAGTAATATTTAGTTCGTAAGTTTTTATGCAGCCGTAATAGTAAACTTTTCAACGAGTCGAGCTATAATCAAATATCTGTAGAACCTCTTCGGTTACGACATTGTGGCTTGTGCCAAAATTGGTGTAGTTTTGAATTTTCTGTCGTTGTTATAGTAAAGTATTAATTAGCACACAGTTCCTAAGTAGTTGTAAGAAGGACGAAACCGATGAAAGTGGCTTTATAATTGAAACTATGTTACCTAACTTTTACTAATATCTAAACAAGTAGAGCTTTATTCTAAATATTATAAAAATAAATATTCAATGAACTTGTCTAGCTAATATTTTACTTGTTGATAATAAAAATGATTTTGAAATAAATACATGACCGATAATTTCATCAATCGGTGGAGCTTGTAATTGTGCATCTGATTATGAAAACTTGACTTTAAGACTTTATATAAAACTCGGATGAAGTTGGAATAGTATATAGTAATAACACCCATAACTAAATCGCCATTACCACCTTTATCTTTACAATTTGATTACTATTATAATTTTTAACACTGATCAAATTATAGCATTTTTACTGTAACTGGAAAATAAAATGATGCTAAACTTTAAAATAATAATGCGATTGCTCTCAGGAAATTGTGGTGGTTCTTAAAAGAACCGTTGGGTTTGATTTTAGTTACACACTGAGATCAGCGAAAGCTGTCATTTCGGTGTAAGCAGAGATCATTTTGAATTTACTTGGAGGAGGTGTATTTGGTGACAGCCTTGGTTCCTTCAGACACTGCGTGCTTGGCCAACTCTCCGGGAAGGAGAGAGACGCACTGCAGTTTGGATTTCCCGAGAGGTGATGGTGGTCCTCTTGTTGTAGTGAGCGAGACGGGAAGCCTCGGCAGCAATACGCTCGAAAATGTCGTTCACGAAAGAGTTCATGATGGACATGGCTTTGGAGGAAACTCCAGTGTCGGGGTGAACCTGCTTCAACACCTTGTAGATGTAGATAGCGTAGGATTCCTTCCTCTTGGCCTTACGCTTCTTCCCATCTCCTTTGGAGATGTTCTTTTGGGCCTTTCCAGCCTTCTTGGCAGCTTTTCCACTGGTCTTTGGTGGCATGTTGAGAGTGGTTTGGTTTACTTGGTGAGAGTAAAAAGTTGGAGCTTTCAGTTTGAACGAGAGCTTGTGAATGCGGAGTAGTTGGCTGCGGTCCCTATTTATATGGCGAGAGTGAGTAGAATTTTGAGTTGAGATGCTGGCGTTGGGTTGAGAATTGAGTTGAGCTTGAAAAAAGCTGGGTTGAAATTTCAGGCTGACGTCACTTGTGGGTGGAGCCTAGTATGTCTCTTTTCTACCATCCCTTTTGTGTGCTTTACGCGCTCTCCCGTATTATGCTGTGAGTGTGAGCATCTATCTAAACCATGATTGTTTGATAACACGATGTAAAAACTGTCCGTTGACGGAATGCATTCTTCATCTAATTAGTGTTGGTGGGTCTGATTGCAATGAAAACTCACATGGCCCCATGTTGCTCAAGCTGAAAATTATGTGCCTAAATAAACAAGTTTACTATCCTTACTCTTTATTGTAACATAATTACGTAAAATGCGAGGCAAAGTAAGTGAAACCATAATCGAGAAAAAGTAAACTGCATCCGTATTAACAATATAAGCTACGAGATACTAACAATAAGCTTTCCTAATGATGCAAATGCAAAACCAGATAACATCACAAGAGCACATCTCATCAAAACGCTTTGGATAAAAGTCATCAACATTGAACGGCTTTTTAAAAACATTCATTACTTAAAAGTAGCATGAGTTTCGTAGTGATTATTTTCTCTTCACTTCTTGTGATGTGCAAAAAAAGCAGCAATGAACCCATCATATTATCATGGGTTAAATCATTCTTCATTGGGTGAATAGCATGTCATCATAATCATAAATCTTTTAATGTGATTCGATCGATTGATCAATTGCTCTTCGTAAATTGTGGTGGCCCTTAAAAGGGCCTTTGGGTATAAAGTCACAGTGATATAGGAATTGTTTATTTAAGCACGTTCTCCACGGATACGTCTGGCCAATTGGATGTCCTTGGGCATAATAGTAACACGCTTGGCGTGGATGGCGCACAAGTTGGTGTCTTCAAAAAGACCGACCAAGTAAGCTTCAGAAGCCTCTTGGAGAGCCATAACTGCTGAGCTCTGGAAACGCAAGTCGGTCTTGAAATCCTGAGCGATTTCACGAACAAGACGTTGGAAGGGCAGCTTGCGGATGAGGAGCTCAGTGCTCTTCTGGTAACGACGGATTTCTCGGAGGGCAACGGTACCGGGACGGTAACGATGGGGCTTCTTGACACCTCCGGTGGCTGGAGCGCTCTTACGGGCAGCCTTGGTGGCGAGCTGCTTCCTTGGAGCTTTACCTCCAGTGGATTTACGGGCAGTTTGCTTGGTACGGGCCATTTCGAAGAAATGTGGCTTTTAGGTTTGGTTAGGTTGTTGTAAAAGTATCTGTGGACAGTTCAGAACACAAACATGGAATGAAGTGAGTGGATTCACGAACCACTTTTATATGGATGAGGAGAGTTGAGCAGAGTTTTAAGATAAATCATGCAGAACACATTTTCAGTGGGAAGGAAAGAAAAGACATTGCTTTCAGAATGAGTGTAAGTATGAGCAAACCACACCACTACAAGTACCTTCATCGCATTTAGTTCACTTATCCATTAGAATTGTGTATGATACTGTATAGTATGGATGCACACGTAGCATACAAATACAACCAGGTGCATTTTTCTTACTAACGAACAAAAGAAACCCGCTCTTCGTAAATATACACTCAACTCAAGCCAGTAACATGAGTGGCACACTAAGGAAGGCAGTACAAACCACGTACACAGTATATGTCTCGCTAAGAAGGGACGATTTTACAAACAGCTTACGTGTGGTTCCTCTGCTCGCTATAACTCGTAAGTACATAAAAATACTGAACCCATGTCCAAACCTTTATCCGTTCTCCGTGGTTGACTCTGCAGAGCAGGGGTTCTCAACGGAAAATTTCTTATGTTTGTATTTTAATGTACAATGCATGAAGGAATAGCAATAATGAAATGATTTCAACTCAATCCCCTACTCAGCACGGATGTATATAAACAAGCTCAACCACCTATTCTGGTATCATTCAAGCTCTCATCACCAAAGTGTGAACATTCACAGTCTTACAAACTTCAACCAAAACTCATACCAAAATGTCTGGACGTGGCAAGGGAGGAAAAGTCAAGGGAAAGGCAAAGTCCCGCTCCAGCCGTGCTGGACTTCAGTTCCCAGTGGGTCGTATCCATCGTCTCTTGAGAAAGGGAAATTACGCTGAGCGAGTGGGAGCTGGAGCTCCAGTCTACCTCGCTGCCGTTATGGAGTACTTGGCTGCTGAGGTTCTCGAGTTGGCCGGTAACGCTGCTCGTGATAACAAGAAGACCCGTATCATTCCCCGTCATCTCCAGCTCGCCATCCGTAACGACGAGGAGTTGAACAAGCTGTTGTCGGGTGTGACCATTGCTCAAGGTGGAGTGTTGCCCAACATCCAAGCTGTCCTCCTCCCCAAGAAAACTGAAAAGAAGTCTGCTTAAGTTCATCCCAACTTTAACTCATTTACCCAACGGCCTTTCTAAAGGCCACCACATATTCCAAAGAGCCAATACTTCGAATCTTGTTATCGATTACATGCATTTCAACTGATGATTAGCTTGTATAACAAAGCGCATTAGATGATACCAGTTTCATGAGTCATAAATTATTTCACGTCATCCATAATCAAAATCAAACCAGCTAAGAAGTGTGCACACTTTCTCATTAAATTTATTAGAAGGTGCTTTAAAATCAACTCCATCATGAGTGTTTCCTGAGCATTGTTAGAAATGTTATGAAGAGAGAACTGATGCGTTTTCTCAATATTTCTGAGAAACTTGTATAAAGAGATGATGAATTTATGACAAACTCAAGGCTAGCCGTTTTACAGCTGAATAATTGTATTTAATCAGATTTTCACACAAGAATCACAAGATCTGAGATACTGAGTTAAAGCTTGTTAAAGAGATTTATAGTTCCATTTAATGCACAACACAGAAAATAATTAGTTGCATGTATTAAGCGTATCGTTGTCAATTTTAAATGGAATATTACGAGTGGTTGATAGAAGAAATATAGCCCAAGTTAGCAAGTCAGGATAGGAGTTTCATAGTACCCCAAATTGCATCTAACCATCAACTGACATAAAACCACACATTTGCATTATAGATTAAACAAAGCCATGTTTAAAAATTAAGGACACCACAAACTTAACAAAAACCCAAAGCATTCGGTAAACGGACGATGTTCTTTCACGTAGATGTAAAGCAACTCATTCTCATCAGGTACGTCCGCACTCGCGTACTTGTTCTCTTCTTCAGAAAAATGCAGAAGAATCGGCTCCCCTTTCTACTTTAGACATTTACAAAAACATTTGCATACATTTTTCATCAGGTACGTCCGCACTCGCGTATAAAAGCCCCTCTGAATCTCACCAACAGCATCATTCAGCCAAACTTCTTCGTTTCATTCTTACTTTCTTAAAAAATCTCAACTCAGTAGCAAAATGACTGGTCGTGGTAAGGGAGGAAAGGGACTTGGAAAGGGGGGTGCCAAGCGTCACAGGAAAGTACTCCGTGATAACATCCAAGGTATCACCAAGCCCGCCATCCGTCGTCTCGCTCGTCGTGGTGGAGTCAAGCGTATCTCTGGACTCATTTACGAGGAAACTCGTGGAGTTCTCAAAGTTTTCCTTGAAAACGTGATCAGGGACGCCGTCACCTACACTGAGCACGCCAAGAGGAAGACCGTCACTGCCATGGACGTTGTCTATGCTCTCAAGCGTCAAGGAAGAACTCTCTACGGTTTCGGAGGTTAAGCAATCCATTGCTGCTTCAACTTTGCGCATTTTTGAATGTGCTGATAACCCAAAGGCCCTTTTAAGGGCCACCAAACCTTACAAAGAGCAACTTTACTTAATGTGTAATATGCATTTAAGGTTGAACGACTTGATGAAATATAAAATCCAACAACATCATGCTATGCATACTATTTCAAATGTTCAGACTGATGCGACTTAAATGCATACTATGATTTTTGGCTAATATGCTTTTAACAGTTTTAACAAACATGCAGACATGACTCTAAACACACGTTATTCATGAGATCGGCTTAAACGTCTAAAAGAATAATCCACAAAGCATTTTAATATACATTTATTTGAATACAACATGCAAATATAAAAATATCAAAGTATTTAAATACGGCCTTCTGCTTAATTTTTCCTAAATATATATACTGTGTAAAAATCTAACTTTTATGTATGCAAGCCGTAATGTTCTATGTATGAATCGGAGTACCATGAGACGACCAAAAATCTGACAGCAGAAACATCCACTTTGTCATTAAAGTTGATAACATTATTGACAGCAATGTGGTATATTTATCTCATCCGTTTTCTTAGCATGATATAACATTTTTTAAATGTTTTTGCAACAATTATCATTGTGAAACATACGCATCAACAAACTTAAGATGCATTAAGTTGAAATGAAATGAATAATATGATGAGCATTAGATCAAACTATTAGATGTTTGTGGGACAGAATTCAGGTGAGTTGGGAATTCTCCCCGAGGCTGTGAATTGAGTTGAGATATTTTAGCCACAACGTTTTTAAGTGCCAGGTACGTCCGCACTCTTTGGCATATGGTGGTATAAAACACGACTGCAACTAATTCTCTTATTCCATTCATTCAAAACCTTTTCAAGTTGAACACTACAGTATCTCCAAACAAACAACCCTGCATTAGCAATGGCCGACGCAGCAGCACCAGAAACCACCCCAGCTGCAGCTCCAGCAGCAGCAGCTACCCCCAAAAAGGGTAAGGCAGCTGCCAAACCCAAAGTACCAAGCCCAAGGGAGAGAAGAAAGCTGCCGCCCATCCAAGCTCTAACATTATGGTTGTTGAAGCCATCACCAAACTGAATGAGAAGGGAGGTTCGTCTCTTCAAGCCATCAAGAAGTACATCGCTGATGTGCACAAGGTTGACGTTGAGAAGCAAGCATCTTTCATTCGCAAAGCCTCAAGAAGGCAGTGGAGACTGGAAAGCTGACTCAACCCAAGGGGAAAGGAGCTTCAGGCTCATTCAAGTTGGCTGCCAAACCAAAACCAGAAAAGAAACCTGCTGCTGAGAAGAAACCAAAAGCCAAGAAACCTAAAGCCGCTGGTTCTCCAGCCAAGAAAGCTGCCAAGAAGCCAGCAGCTAAGAAAGCCGCCGCTCCCAAAGCTGCAGCTTCACCAAAAGCAGCAAAGAAAGAGAAGGCTCCAAAGGCCCCTGCTAAACCAAAGGCTCCTAAGAGCCCCAAGAAAGCCAAGGCGGCCCCTGCTGCAGCTAAACCAGCACCTGCAGCAAAACCTAAGGCAGCTCCCAAAGCCAAACCCGCAGCGGAGAAGAAAGTAGCCAAGAAAACTCCAGTCAAGACAAAGGCACCAAAGGTGAAACTTCCCAAGACATTGAAGGCCAAATCTCCAGCTAAGCCAAGACTGCTTCTCCAAAGAAGGCAGCTCCCAAGGCAAAGAAGTAAATCGACTTGAGTAAATTTGACTAAATAATTTTTAAACCAACAGCCCTTTTAAGGGCTACCCAATTTTCCTAAGAGCAAACAAATATGTTATAAATAACTTTATTTGCAACTGATTGTCTTCATGATGTTTATGTTGAAAATGATGATATATATGCCTTTCTTTTGAATGTTTTTTGCATGCAACATGCTTTATATTGGAATGTTTCTCATATACCCGTTCTCTCTCTCTCTTTAATTTAAGTTAACAAGGTCAATTTGACTCAAAAGGCCTGCTAAGTTCAATTTTGGGGTGCAATCAAGACCCAAAATGGGGGTGAAAAATTATTTATTTCTCAAAACCAACACATTTCCTAATAAAGTTTTTTCGTTTCTTTCAGTTTCATAGCAGTTGCAGCCTCGTTTTAGATTCGTAATCAGCTTTAAACAAAAACAGTTTTATAAATTTGTGAACAGAGTTGATACCGCCAAATCATGATTTTATCAAACTGATAATACAAAGAAGCTATAATATAAAATAATTTCTCAAAATTTAATATTGTTAGGATTTCAACCTTCGATGCTTGAAAAAATCAACGATTAGTATAAACATTTAACTAATATAATGGTAGTAATAAATATGCAACAATTTCATCAAAATGTGTAGTCGAATTTTAATATACACACTGTTTGCTTTCGTATTAATGCAGTTTCATAGTAATTTGTAAAGTTTGCTCTTTGTAAGTTTTGGTGGCCCTTAAAAGGGCCTTTGGGTTATCAGCACATTCAAAAATGCGCAAAGTCGAAGCAGCAATGGATTGCTTAACCTCCAAAACCGTAGAGAGTTCTTCCTTGACGCTTGAGAGCATAGACAACGTCCATGGCAGTGACGGTTTCCTCTTGGCGTGCTCAGTGTAGGTGACGGCGTCCCTGATCACGTTTTCAAGGAAAACTTTGAGAACTCCACGAGTTTCCTCGTAAATGAGTCCAGAGATACGCTTGACTCCACCACGACGAGCGAGACGACGGATGGCGGGCTTGGTGATACCTTGGATGTTATCACGGAGTACTTTCCTGTGACGCTTGGCCACCCCCTTTCCAAGTCCCTTTCCTCCCTTACCACGACCAGTCATTTTGCTACTGAGTTGAGAATTTTTTATTTAAAGTAAGAATGAAACGAAGAAGTTTGGCTGAATGATGCTGTTGTTGAGATTCAGAGAGGCTTTTATACTCGAGTGCGGACGTACCTGATGAAAAATGTATATAAATGTTTTGTAAATGTCTAAAATAGGAAGGGGAGCCGATTCTTCTGCAGCTGCACCTACCTAACTCAACTTATTGAACGGCATTTCTATAGTATACTTTCAACTACACACCGTACCTCGTACTTCACATTTATTTATGTGTATCATGGGCACATTGACAGGAATATATTGCAGGGGTTCGTTCAGATGCTGGGTAAAAAGTAGAGCGCCATAATGCTCAATGTACACTTAATCCAACCTAAAGCTATTTCAACTCACCCTCTGGACAAGCTCCTCCTTCTCAACTCAAAACTGAACCCAGTCTCTCCATATAAATACCTAACCTTACCAACAGCCCACCATCATTCACCTTCTCACTCTCATGCTGAAAGCTCGACTTTTCTCAAGTTCCCCAACCATTTACTAAACCGATCTCATCATGCCACCAAAGACCAGTGGAAAAGCTGCCAAGAAGGCAGGAAAGGCCCAAAAGAACATCTCGAAAGGAGACGGAAAGAAGCGTAAGGCCAAGAGGAAGGAATCCTACGCTATCTACATCTACAAGGTGTTGAAGCAGGTTCACCCCGACACTGGAGTTTCCTCCAAAGCCATGTCCATCATGAACTCTTTCGTGAACGACATTTTCGAGCGTATTGCTGCCGAGCTTCCCGTCTCGCTCACTACAACAAGAGGACCACCATCACCTCTCGGGAAATCCAAACTGCAGTGCGTCTCCTCCTTCCCGGAGAGTTGGCCAAGCACGCAGTGTCTGAAGGAACCAAGGCTGTCACCAAATACACCTCCTCCAAGTAAACTGAAACATATTTCGACACTCCTTTTCACTTAAACCCAACGGCCCTTCTAAGGGCCACCACAAAGTCCTAAGAGCAATAAAAACTTCAACTCATAGTCAATACAAAAATCTTCTGTTTATTAAAAAATCGGAAACACTTCAAATAAAAATGAATATAACTTTTCGCAACAACGTCCTTCAACCTACATAGTTCTCATTTCCATCTGCTATTTCATTTGCCCTTTCAACTCCATCAATCTTTGGATACAGTGGTCGAGGTCAGCATTTATCAGTTCCTTCATCCCATCCCACTCTTTTTTCAAAGCATCAAATGCCACTGCCGCCTCAGCAGCGATTCTTATCAAAACAAAAAAAGTTCATTGTTAAAACTCCAAAATGTCAGAAAAATATCACTTACTATTTAGCCCTTCTTACTTTTCACTCTCCTGACACAGCTTCATAATATCTTTGCGTTCCTCCTCTCCCATCTTGGCGTATTTAGAATACTCCAACATTGGCTCCAAGCGTAACCACTCAGCCGTTGTCTTTTCCATGACTTGCCATTGCTTTTGCTCCCAAAGCTTCATGGAAAAGTTTCTCTCCGTCGCGTCCAAGCGTTTGAACCTGCGAGCAATTTCCCAGTACAATGAGGAGTCCAGTTGAGCCGATATAATGGTTTCCAACAGGCCAGCAGCGAGGCATAGATAAGTCTCCTTTTTATCAAGAAATTCAGTGTTCTGAAATAAAAACAGTTTTCTATTAGCAATACTAAAGCTACGTACAGTAGAAGAAGTTAGTTAAGTGAAAATTGATTGGTACTTAAAACCTTACTTACTTCACGATATAATTGCTCAAAATCCTTTGCCAAAACCTCACGCCTTTGTGCCCAGAGTGTCTTGCTCTTAGATATGCCCTCCAGCTCGAGAACAAACTTGTTTTCTTCCAATGCTTCTCTTAACTCCGTCAAATCCATTCCAAAATGTCTCAAATTAATACGTTTTAAACGGGAAGAAAATCAAGTGGTTTAGAAAATGTTATACTGGAAATGTATTCACTGATGAATTATGAACAAGCTAACCAAATTCAGCTGAAATAATCTCTATTTGTCAAAATTTGAAACATTTATTGTTCCAGTGTCCATAAAGTCTACCAATTGTTAATTAAAACAAAAGTTGCAGATTCAAATGATTGATGTATTATTTTATTTGTTTAAATTGTTGCCAATATTGTCATAATCTTATCTTAATTGTCTAACGAAGAAACATTTTCTAAGGCAGGTCAAGGTCAATCTACCAAACGCATATCTCACTATCCCCCAAAAATCTATACAGTGAACTGTGCTACATTCTTCTGAAGGCTTCATTACACAAACATGCTAATTTTTTTTGTCTATATAAATCTTTATATAAATGCCCTCCATTTAAGTTTACAACATACAAATTTATTTAGTAGTTGAACAGGTAAAAGTTCATTAATATTTCAATTAAAAGCACGACTGTCAAAGACCCCAACCATACAAGTGTACAAGCAATCATGATGACATACACCTTTGTGGGTAGCGTTTCCGATTCTAATGCAACATTACCACTGCTCATGTGCACAAATTGAAAGAGATTTGCTAGAGAGACCCTATTTCGATTCTTCATTGAGCTACTACCATTTCTCGAAGCATGTCCATCAAGTTTTGTAGCAATTCGTTTAATATGGTACTCAGTATCTGCCTTAGCATAAAAGTCAAACCATCTATTATACAACCCAGATTGATCCAATTGTGTCAACCTGGTTTTGAAAATGCTGTACAAATAGTTTTGTTTGATAGCCCAACCAACCCTACTCATGAAAATGGGTAGTGGTTGAGCATTTGAAATCCATTTCTCAGTGAAAAATACAAGGTGCCGCTTGAACAGATCTATTTTATCATGTCTGTCCATTATAAAGAAGCCACCTTGAATATTTGTACTTTTGTTGGAATATTTGTTGAAAATCAATTTGTTCTCCAAAACATCCACAGTTGTACGCTCATAGTCATCCCCAATCCATTTAAGCTTCCTGTGCAGATCTCCGTAAATGGAGTCGTTAAACTCTGCATGATTTACTAGTATATCAAAAAGGATATCCTTTAACATAGATTTTCTAGTTATTGTGCCGTTCATAGACGTCAGAGTCATCAAACTTTGCGTTGTGATAAGCATCTTTGATTCCAGAATAAGGGATAAGCTATCTGGAACCGTAGGAGAGCGAGGGTTTGACAGAAATGACACTAAAGTTCCTTTGTAGAGCGTGCTAAAAATTAGAGCGACAAAACTCCATAAAATCCAGATGAGACAAGATAATGAATTCTTTTTCAAGCGAGCAGTGTCAAAAATAGATTGGTCAACTAACAACGCCAGTGTGGACAGCCAAACATGTAATAATGAAGCAGCAGTTGATGTTATAAGGTATTTTAAGGCACCAGTTTGTATCTTATTGAACTCCAAATATAACACCAATGCTATGAAGAAAACTGAAAATAATAAATTAGTCCAAATGATCCAGTCAAATGGCTGGATTAGTGCTTTCCAGTTAGTGGGAAGGACATCTAAAACCATGATATAGGAGTATGGCATTTCATCCATTGCATAACTCTGCAGCTCAAATCTATTAGAAGCCAGCCACCTTGAATTTCGTTTATCTACGACTAAACCAGAGATTACAGCGCCATGCTGCACTACTTGGCGAATAAGAGGAGATTGGCTGTGAATTACTGAAAAATTTAATGTCTTTCTCATCACCAGAAAAGCACACTTTGATGCATCAAGAACGCTTCCTTTGTGAATGTTACAATTCCATTTATCTGCAAGTGAATAGTTTTTCCATTGAAACTGTATTAAAATGTGAGCCCCGTGCAGGTTTGAGTGAAGCTTTAACCAAAGGGTTTTGTAGCCAGAAATGTCAGTAACGGAAACATCTTTTAAGTTTGTCATCCAATTAGTTTGCTCACAACTCAAACAAAGCATATTCACGTGGTTAAAATGGAAAATTCCAAAAAAGATTGCTGTGGATCCAAACCGTGCCAGTGCTGCTTTCTCCAAGTTATATGTTCTGGTGCTGCTATTTACGTCATCACAATCGGTTGAATTTGTAGAGAATATAAACCACATGAAATTGTGTTTCCAGAGTAAAGTACCAGAGAAAGCTGTAAGGTATTGGCAAAGGTGAAGCTGTAAATGTATGGAACAATTTGAGAATTTTCTATCCGAGCCCATTCCTCCATATTGGGCAATTAAGTTAGATGAATTTTGAAATGTAAAGGGTGAAACGCCAGAATAAAAGTTAATAATTGTGTTGTATGAGTCCCAGTCATCCTCTTCCTTCCAACTATTTCCTATGTGAAATTGGAATGAGCAATGACGAAAATTTTGGAAAAATATTTCCATTTCACTTGTACTCTTTCTGAATTTTATATCAAATGCTTCCAGTAATTGAAAAAATGGGAATAGCAAGGCATTTGTAATTGCCAACAATTTATTTGTATAAATTATCATGTTGTCCATGCGTTTTGAAACAAAAAACACGTGTGCCGTAGTGGTGCTTACTTCAGATGTGGTAATGTCGAATATTAGACAAATATGACTCAAACTACATCGATTTCGATTCGAATGTTTATATGATTTATATTTTATATGGTCTGCTATATGTTATAAGTATGTACTTTTAAATTAAGTGCATACTTCTAAGGAGAACGTAAATATGTCTAGACTAATATCAATACCTATTAAAGTTAAGTGTTATTACTGGGAATTGCACATTAGTTAATCCATTGGGGTTAAAAACAAATATAATTTTTTGAAAGTTTACATACTTCATTTACTACACATTGCTGATTGATAAGTTCAAAGTAGAAACTACTTTATTTTATGGTTTGTTGGAGGTACAATCATACACTGAAGTTGTGAAAAGCTTTCAAGATATGCCTCATGAACTTTGTACTGTTGACAATTGCTTTGATACTTGATAAGACAATATGCAAATACATCGAAGCTACAAAAGTAAGTTGCAATCTTGTAATAAACGCAATAGAACAGGAAAGTTATCTAATAAACCGAATGAAAAAGGAATGCTAGTGGAGCTTTCATTAATTTATCAACTTCCAATACTTGTTTAAACTTTAGGGTACCCTAATTGATGGTTTAATCGAACACAATATTTACGAGTCTATATTATGTCAAATGTTTTTCGTAAATTGTACTTATAAGATATGGAGATAAACGATGGAGTTCATGTACAAGTTTATGTGATAGTTTGCAAAAACAGAATTTCATCAGCTTGTTTGATTGCCAATCTTCTGTACCTATCTCTCTCCAAAAAGACACAAGGCATGACTTTCACGCACGATTCTGATCGGCGCTATCGGTGTATGGTAGGAGAGCCAATTTACTGAAAAATGTAACTGATACCAATTAACCCGCAAATAAAGACTCTATTCTATTCTATTCTATTCTATTCCGATCATGTAAGCATTTCGACTGAATTCAATATTCTCTCAGCCCCTTTACTCTCCAAAGAAAATGGTGATTCGCATATCGCTATTAAAACTTTTGTTTCAGTTCTTAGGTGCATTGCACAGAATCATCGCATAGCCTGTTCTGGAAGAACACAGTTCACAATGCAAAAGTATCAATGTAACCCTTCAAAATTAACGAGCATGTCACGTTTTATTATTCCCTTCTGTTTTTGTGCAATGTCAAGAGTGGAGTTTAAGGTACGTTAAAATCTGTAAGTACCTGCAAGTGAGCATATTGCTGAAGGTCATAGAATAATGCCTGTATTACAGTGCACTACAGGAATTATTAGCTATTAGCTAGCTGAAAGCGGAATAAATATTTTTTACTTTTCATGCTATACTCATTGCTTCTCCTCACTCAGCTCTCATCTCATGTTAAGTTTTGAGCAAATATGTATATAGGTAATCCGGCACTATATTGTGGGAATGTCTCAGTAAATCAACAAGTTTAAATGGTGCTAACGTTTTCGCATTTGCATTTGTTCCGGTGCTTCGATTTTCTATTACCAACCCTTACTTTCTTCTGTGAAATGGAAACCCATTGTCGGCAACGATAAAATGCTGCATGTACTTTCATGAAGCTACATGAGATTTACTACCAAAAGATCCAGTCTCAATTTCTTTTGTTTTATTTTTACATTTCTTTTTTATGATGTGGCTTTAACACTTATTACGGCATAATGTAAAACCACAGGGTAGTGTTCTGAACCGTCCGTAAACGGGATCCTTTTATATTCCCATATGACTTCATAATGTTCTGGAGATTCTTGATACAGCTCTCTACAAAACAACTTTAAACGATTTTTCATGCATGAATGAACGTTTTATTATCAAAGAAGAAAGAATACATCATAAACGACGAATTGATTTTCTTACAGGGCCAAACTGTCTTTTCTCCCAGATGCGAGCATTCAATTGGCTGGGTCTCATTACGAATTTACAGATTAAGTGAAATACTTTCCTTTATATTTTACAGTTTAGATGCCTGAAGCATTTGAAATGAATTTTTTAAACCATTAAAAGCTTAGAACACAAAAGGTTAATTTCGTGTTAGAAAAGATTTCGATTTCACAGAGAAGGTTCAGCCAAAGGGGAATTGCGTAAAATGAGAAAGGAATTGAATGATACCCTAATCTAATGTTTTAAATGACCAGATTTGGAAGTAAATACATATGCGTTAGTCTGACAGGTCTGACCAACATATCTCATGCATTTAAAATGACTGCTTTATTTTACTGATTCCATTTTGAACACGTAATTCAGTTTACAAATTCAAACTAAAGTACTACAAAATAACGTTCCATTACTTGAACTATTGAGCTTTTAAGTTTTCCTCCAATTACAAAATTGTTTATAAAACTGTGTCCTTAAAATTTCTTTTCCAGGTGCCATATTTGTTTCTTGAGATTTCCAAAATCATAGCAAGTTTCTTCATCAGGTCGATACCAACGCTCTTGAGTTTGAAAGCCCACCTTTCTCAGCTCTGCGAGAAGGTGACTAATGTATTTGAGTGGTAAAGGCTTGCTAGTGCTTTCATTTGCGCTGGAAATCCAGATATACTCACTCGTATCTTTATTCCATGTGAATGCTATCCCAGCAAAGTCTACTTCAAATAGTCGGGAGTCCAAGATCTCTTGTGTCACTGGGCCAATATTAATCATATGAATTTCAGCTTGTTGATGGTAAAACCTTTGTTTGAGCTCAGGAGTACACGGAATCGGATCTTCACCCTCTCTTGGGGTAGGTCGCAATTCGGGAAAGAAAACAATGTTGACTCTAAAAGGATTTAAAATGAAGTTTTTTAACGAATTTCAAATGAAATTGCACAAGGTGTATTATAGATTGAATGGGATTTTTATAATTTTATACTGCACTTACTCGACTTGTAGAGACATTTTTACTTCTGCAAGGAAAGCACAGATAAAAAAAGGTGGATGTAATGAACGTTTACGACTGTGATTGTGAGTGATCTCTTCTTTGGCGAATGGAGTTTGGTATACTGAAAAGACGATCATGCACAGACGTTCTTTATGTTCTTCATCTGCATGCCATTATTTCAATGTGCTGTTGCAAAGCACTGCCTTACCAAAGTCATGAAGTTTTTTGCAAACCAGTTTGTAGTTCATCAGAGATCATGAGTTTCATGGCTTGTTGCTAGCATATACATCAGCAGCGAACCTGTGATTTTGTTTCTTGGAAAAATTATGTCATATAGGATTTTCGCCGTACTCACTAAAACGTTACAGTATTTAAGATGTATACATAGAGTCGATTTATAACAGCATCAGATAGTCCATTGCATCAGTTCAGTCATGGTTTTGCGTGTTGATACGATGACGCAAAAACATCGCATCTACACCCTTCACCTCGAAGTATGCAATTCTTTCGTTCCAGTTTTATAGTTGTCGTGTTTGTATACATGGCATGCTTAACTCAATTTATCTCCAGTCTAAATGCAAGTTTCGTTTTGTAGAAGAGAAAGACATGACTCATATTTTTGCAGACCATCAAATCAGGATACATAGAGCCTGAGTAGCAAGTAGATGAAAACAAACCTTTACTACGTAGAGCAAGTTTCAAAGAGTAAAGAGCATACAAGCAAAACTAACTTGGTCATATAGTTGACGATATATGAAATCATTTCACTGAAATGTGAACTGAAAGTGTGTGAGTGTGGTCTTAACAAAAGTTGTTTGTTGCTGAAGCAGTGTTCACCAAGGCTGCTATAATTATCATACATATAACAGAAGCCTTGGTGTTCACGTATGTTCAAATGTACTTAAACGTTACTGAGAGTCCTCTTTACATTCAGTATTCTTAACAACTGCTGTCAGAAAGGACACTCTTTTTGCATACAAATTTTTGTGTACAACAAGCTTGAAAAATCTCATCCTATTTGCCATTATGGACCTGCATGTTGAGTAAGAAGTAATTCTTTCTTTCTTATAAAATTTTTTATTGATTCAAATAATTTATTTAATATTTTTTAAATTCAGAATCAATATTGTCAACTTCCCTTTGGAAGAAATCGAAATGTGTCGTCATCGTCCAAAGGATGGTCCACCAGAAAAACAGGAATGGGATCAAGCACGAAAAGCTCAAATTACTTCACAAAAGGGCCAAATCCACATGATAAAAATTGGTCCAATCACCGAGCAATTCCTCTCCAAAAAGAAACTGAATCCTGCTTTAGACTTTCTCCAAGGTGTGAATTTCACCCTTACAGATGATAACGACTACTTGTGGACCAGTGGGGATGATTTGAAAGGACTTCCTCTACATTGCAAGTACCAACTTCTAGCAGCCCTGCTTCGGATGGGATATACTGACCACCACGGGGATGCAAATCGACTCCCGTGGCAAGAAACAGAGAAGGCCCAACCGATAACTAAATACATGTACAGTTTAACCTACAAATATTAAGATGTGTGGTAATTTGGCCCGCCGTAATTAGTAACTTTTTCAATCTCAATAATTATTTCAATAAAACCATTACCAAACATACGTATTCAACTCAATTGAAATCAATATTCATACTAAATGAAATAAATGCATAATTTGTCGTTTCATAATGTGAAATTTTAGTTTTTAGTTGAAACTGGTTTATTTCAAGGATTAGATTGGACATTTTAAAATCAACCACATTTTTTATGACTAATTAATATTTAGATTTCTTTCTTCCCAGATATAGCAATAATAAGCTGTGTAAATTAGAATGAAAATGAAAAATGGGGCTGCGTCTGTTGTACTAAGTTATTAAACGGGTACGGGTACTCTTGTTGTAATACGGGTACGAATATTTCCAGTTAGAGCTTCATCTTCTGTTTGTTTTGCCTCCATGTTTCGGGAGGACCTAATAGAAAAAATGCATAGAAATAGTTTCATTTTTAAGATCATAAATAATTATAACATTCATTTCATTGGAAATGGGGGCCCCTAGCTTTTCTTACCATGTCCTTCCCTTCTCCATGCAGCTAATAGCGCATACATACAACAGGCACATGAAGGTCAACCAAAACACGATGAAGGTTAAAGTTCCACCACTTATGTAATGAAAAAACAAGCATCAGATCATCAACAATAAGGTATTTTTTGCTTGACAAGTGAACCCCAATTTTCAACGCACAAACAGAGCAGTTTATAAATTTACTTACAGGTAAAACTTGGCCTCGTCCTCTACCTGCCAGATGGACGAGTTGGTAAAATCAATTTCAAACGATCCATTACGGCTGGGAACGAGGGATGCGTTTGATTCGGCTAGTTTGAAAAATCAAGAAATGCATGTTATATACATAAATTCAGAATTAGTGTGATAAAGTCATGTAAATATCTGCATTGGTCATAAAAAGCCAGTTTGTATGCCGATTTTGGAATGCATGCGTACAAATAAAATAACCAAATGAGATGCTTACAACTTAACTTACCAGAACTAAAATCGGCCATTATGTTTGAATTACAGAACCCCTTCAAATTAACAACTATCCGTAAATACAATAACACTTGAATATGATTGAAACGAGGGACTAGTAAACTTTCTTGGAGAATCGAAGACAACTAACAACTCAGGATAGATATAAGGCGAAATTATTTTTGTTATACTGCATTACAATAGGGTTGTCACCAGCTAGCAAATTTGAGTGTTTTGTATTGTGAATTCTGGGAAATTGTGCTATATAATGGGCTTTGATTTGTCTTGGCTTTCCATTGTGTTATATCTGTTACATGAATTTTCTCTACTTTACACAACAATGTTCTGGCATCGTTTCATTGGTTGGTTATGCTATAATATAACATATGCAAGTACTATGTAGCTTTTAACCAGAGAAGTTATATAAATCCCCATGCTTTTAACATTAGTTGATTAGTAAGTAGTAGGTATATATGTAGAGCAAAATTTGCGAAAGCCACAGTATCTTTCAAAAAGCTTTGCAGATTTTTACATGTAACGATTTTGGAAAGGTGAAAGAATACGGTTGAAAAAAATGTTAAAACTCTCATAAGTATGAACCGAAAATATAAGGCTATTGGAACTCCCTGTTTATCGCATCTGCCTGTAAGTATGTCTATCATTCTTAAGATTACTTAATTTTTTGACACACCTCAAATACCACGGAATTTTACACTGTTTCTTCAATGAGTAATTCCGTAATCTGTCGAGTAGTAAATCATGTAATGTGTTAATGATGATGATGTTGATAGTACATTTTTATAACCTTTTGGAAATATAGCGACCGGTAGACGACATTTTGTGAGAGCAACGGTCAGGCGTCGCGTCATGTACAGAAACGTTTACGCATGCCAAGTTTAGAAAACTGAAGTGCGTTGTGTAATGCGTGTAAAATGCGTCATGAGGTCACATTGCATCGTTTGTGCTGTGCATCATTCTAGCATGTTCCATTTCATTTGCACTTTTGCAGTTGATATAACAAGCCCAGAGATACATGTTGCATCTGTATTGCATCAACAATTGATATAACCACACCGACGAACGTATGTACGATAGGATTAAATACATTTCATTGCAGTCCATGCACCTTTGAATGAAAAGAGACGTGTGCAAAACTGACAAGAGTGAGTGAATATGAATTGCTTGTAATTTTGCACACGACACATATTTTCGAGACTCTATATTCTTACTGCTATAAAATCGTTCGATATAGTACAAAGTCCAAACTACATATAAAAAGTAAGACTTTTGACTGGAACACAGTGCATCGTACAGAACAGAGCTAGGAGATACTGTATCCCATCCAACATTACATTTCTCTGGCAAGGGAAGCATAGCATGTCCTTGAAACCATGAACATTGTGTATATAGCAGCAGGCATTAGGTTTTGAGAATCCAAAAAAATTGCTTTTCATTATCAATCGTACGTATGTAAAAAACAAACGTCAACTAATGACTAAAACGACACAGCATACCCTACAACGATAACGATTCTCCAGTGAACAAATAAAGCATAGCCATAAAGCGTTTATTGTGCATCGCAAGCCGACAAAATGGAAATAGATGGAGATGAGAACTATATAAAAGCAATAAAAACACAAGCGGTTATGTCCATCACAGACAGATAGAAAGAAGTACTCAAAGAGTGAGCATTCAAGCATCCCATCAAGGCCACTTTTAAATATACTGACCACTACACACTACAGTTCAAGCAAGAATTTTTTTGATTTCTTTCAACTCCAAACTATAAGGTTCTACAATGGCCTGTTGTAAAGACGCTGCCGAGTTTTTCCCACAAATGATGAAAACCATGAGGTGGAGTGAAGGGGAAACTGTACTCGATTTTGGCTGTGGAAACGGAAATAGTACCTGCAAATACATTCTTCCTGAGGTCCAGTCCCGAAATGGAAAGCTGTATGGAATTGACAGGGCACAGAACCATGTGGACCAAGCCAAGGAAAAGTACCCCGATGGTAACTGGATTTGTGGGGACTTTATGGATGAGTCGGCACTCAATGGAATCAAGTTCGACAAGATCTTCTCCATGCATGTTCTCAACTACTTTACTGATTTGGACCACATCAGGTTATTATAACTTTTTTCTATTGGTCTTTTAAACTTTTTTGTTGATAAGAATTTAAAATGGATCTTTTCTTATTTCTTAGGAAGGGCCTAACTCGTCATTTGGACTTGCTGAAACCTGGTGGCCAGATTGGAAGTGTGATTCTAACTGCCAACACGATGGTCTTTCAAGTGTGTAAATCAGTAGCTGAAAAGCACAAGGAACTCTTGAAAAACACGGCAATGACAGACTGGACCAAGTTCGAGGAAGGCAAGGGGGAGGAGACCTTTACTCGCATATTTGAGGGCGCTGGGTTCGCCGTGAAAGATCTTCGTCTCTTATCTGGAAGAGAATTCACTATTGAGAATTTGGATTGCTTTTTAGGTATTTCAATTATCTACCTTCTATTTGATACTAAATACTTAAGATGTCACAAGCTAAATGTTTGATTGCTTCTTCTTCTTCCACCCCTTCTCCAGATCACATGCTAAGTTTCAACCCATTCCTAAATGAGGGCTCCGTCGTTGATGATCTGAAAGACACCCTGAAGAAAGAACACAGAAAAGCACTGACTGATGCAGTGGGTGCTGCTGAGGACGCCAATTCAATCGCCTGTAAATACGAAATCGTCTACGTTGTCGCTGAAAAACCTGAACAATGATGGTTATAATTATCTAGAATTAGGGTAATAGTTCTTGTAACTTAAATATGAATGAAAAACAATATTATCAATGCACATTTCGAATGATTTTTAACTTGCCTAAACCTAAAAGTATTATATTATTATGTGAAAATTACATTGATAGCTTCATTCCTGTAAGTTCAGTATACTTTTTAAATATTCAATTTGAATAAATGTTTAGAAATTCAAAGATGAAAGGCTGAGGTACAAACCTACATAACTTGGATAATGTATTCGAAAATTGTAAAAATAGCATCTATGAATGCATACACTAAACTTGTAAACGAAATGAAATTCATCGATACATTGTTTATCTATTATTGCAATACTGAAAAGAAATCGTTTTAATTCAATGAAAATCTTGTTTTGCTTACATTATTTATCTCATTCAGGTACATACTTTGAAACATTTACTCGTGTTCGAAAACTATTAAGGCAACTCCACCTGGTTATGACGCTACACTTTTAAACTGATAAATTAATACAAAAGTCAAGAGTTTACAGTTTACTCCATCCTATATAATATAAAAATACATTATTGAAATTGTAGAAACGTGGCTTAACTATTATTCAGTCTATTAAAATCACTCATATTTACATGGATTTACTATTATCAAAAGTAAAAGCCATGTGCATATATAGGTTTGGATCGTTCACGCTTACAATACAAATGACATGAACTGTTACAGATTCATAAAAATGCAGTCAACTAAAGCTACATTTATTTACAAAATGCTTACGGACGATAAAATAATTGACCTTCATGCTGAATAGTTTGAAGTTTCTGCATTAGTTTCCATATCTCATGGTCTTCAGTCTTTAACTCAGTTCGTATTTGTTTACGCCCTTGATCTCCATTCCAATTGCGAATTCTGAGACGCTTCAAGGATGGTAACACTGGAAGGTTGGACAAGGATCCGTGATACACAATGTCGAGAAACTGCAGATCTGGAAAATTCTGTTCTTCTGGCTGTGATTCACATTCCATCTCTTCAAATTCTGCTACCTCCCCATCTTCGCCATCTACATCCACCCAGCCATCGCATTCGACTTCATCTCCGAAGATGTACAAACATTTCAAGGTCTTTGCAAAGAATGGGTTAATTGCCTCCAGCAGCTCCACCAGTTGATACGTCTGGTGACTACGCAAACGAATCTCTACAGTCTTCACTGTTGGACACTTAATTTTATCCAACCGTTCAAAATCTTCGAGCTCACTCACTTCAAATGTAAAATGTTCTAGGTTCACAAAATCATAATCTTGATCAAGCCAATGGGCGGCAATGGTTAACAGCTTCAGATGCTCTCTGTTGCATGATTTGATTATTCCTTTCACGAAAGAGGGGAAAACTTGATTGCCAACCGTTAGTTTCTGAAGAAATTCCAATCTAGGAAGAGGATTTTCTTCCAATACACCACTCATGTAGTCATTAGTATAGTTCATCACGCAGTTCACAAAGTCCGTCATATTTTGGCACTGCAGCATTCCATCGTAATAATTCATTATAAGAGTTTTCAAATTAGGAAGGTGCAGAAAAATATTACGAATATTAGGCAGATTCCTCTCAAAAAATGTTTTCATTGATTCGTCTGTGAAATTGAGGTCGAAGGCGATGTCTAAGTGCCAGACATGGTGGCCAAACCGTTGGATAAACCGACTCGCTTCTTGCCAATACTCTGAACGATCATGGAAGAGAGTGAATTTGTTGAATAGAGAAATGGTTCGTCCGGGAAAAGGATTCCCGTTGTGATTCCCCATCTCCTCCGTAAACCTAGTTAGTTTGCTGACGAGCTCCAACTCTTGTTCCATATAAAGTTTTGAAGACCCTACGGAATTTTCAGAGGGGAGGTGCTGAATCACATGATCTACCGCTTTTTTCCAGGTCCCACAGATCAAGCGACAGTTGAGGACTTCATCTTTTGACAAGTATTTCAAAGTAACTTGAAACACCTACAAAAATTTTCATATTGCATTATATATTTTTAACTTCAACTTGGATCATGTAATGTCTGTTTCTGTCACAATGATTAAAACTATATCTATATACCTTTGGTGGTAGAATAACGCAGGGACGAATTTTCCTAATCTTTCTTCGCAAAGTGGAACTCACGCCCATACAGCTAACCAAGTCTTCAGATCGTAAATTATCCGCGATACTACACCAAACCTATATTAAACCAAAGTATTTACCATCACATAATTAAAAATCAACATATTTGCAATACAATTGTTATCGAAAGTACTTTACCACTTCAGGCAGAGCTTCCAAATGCTGCAACCCCTCCTCATCGCCCACACATGATTCTGATGTTGGTAACGGTGTCTGAAGATTATCCTCCTTTGGGCTAGCCATCCCCCTCAATTACTCCCTCGATACCTTACAAAGTTACAGGTCATCGATTTGTCCCCAGTCAGCGTCAACAGTTGTCACACTCAGTGGCCAGCGTCTAATTTCACTAAAAAGTCAGACAGAGTTTCTTTTGTAATTCGAAATGCAAATTAAATCACAAAATTACGTTTAATAAGCAGTTAAAGTAATATAATTGCTAAAATATTACGCATATATATTAGATGTAACGTAATTGTTGTGGTCTTTAGGATAGATGAAATTGCCTAAAATAAAAACTTTTAAAATGCTTTTTTCTTTGTTTATTTTGTTGACTTTCCTCCTCTTTCTGTGTATTTTCAGTAATGATATCTTGTGCCGCATCAGATTTTTGGATCTTTGGGGGAAAATGCACTTGGTTGAAGAAGAAACAAAGACCAGAGAGTTTGCTACAGACAAAAGTTTTCATGCTAGTGCTTTCACTTTTCCTGTAAAATGCAGCAGAAACTGATCAAGTTTTAGGTCTAATTGTCATTCATATTCATTTTTTATAGTATAAATTATATACCAATTTAGTCAGTGTATGAAAAATGTATTTAAATTAAACGCGGATCATTTTGCTTCTAAAAATTTATTTATTTTACTAAATACAATAATATTTTGTTGTTGTATATTGATATACATATACAGTTCGTTTTAAACTTTACGTGATATTGAAAATGTCTTGGGAAATATGAAGATTTGCTCTTGTACAACTTATGAGCAGGGTGTTGATGCGTTGGAAGAATCACATTTGCAAGATGCTGATGGACATGTAGCTGGACATGAGCAGTTATACAGCACATGGTAAACTCCTGAAATTAGAGTGAAATTGGTGTTTAATCATTGATTGAAGAATATTTTATGAATAAGAAATTTCGAGATGAGTCAATTATAAGAAATATTTATTTTTATTAATCTAACCTGCTTGGTTCATCAGACACTCGTTGCAATAGTTGTTGCAGTCACAACCGCAAATGGGAAGGCAGTAGTAAGGACATACGCCTTGTTTTGGTGGACCTTTGCATGATGGTGTTTGAACTCCAGCTCCCAAGACGTATGAAAGACAAGCCAGTGCTCCAAATAAAGTGATAACTAAAGTTACCTTTGATTCAAACATTGTAAAGAATATCAAATGCTTTTGGAACTGAAAAAACGGCAGTTTGGTGATAATGGTGGGTTTCTTGAGAGTAAATACTATTATTCGAATAGTTTGACGATTCAACCAAACTAGCTGACAGAGGAAATGTAAAAATAAGTCCGATTCTGGTTTTTGCTGGCTTTCAATGAACTATCTAAACAATGAGTTTAGGATATGAGTACTTCATTGCATGTGTTTAATTGTAGCAGCATGTGATTCTTATACATCCAATATGCCGTGTAGGTAACAAACAAAACATTTTATTTTAATCCTTTTCTTCTTAAAACTAACAGTTTGCTCTCACATATGAAAGCATTCTAAAAATATATCTTTTTAGCATAAAAGGTGTATTAGTATAGTAAAAACCTTCTAAAGTTCTAAAAGTGAATACTAATACTGACTATGAGCTCATACATACACAAAAGTAGTGTGTTAGTTCTAATTAATTCTTTGGTTCCATATAAAGGGGCAATACATTTAGTGTCCAATTACAACCAGTAATTCGATAATATGCGATGATGGACCCTGTTAATATGTAATTTTCACAAAAGTTGCTTCAAATATCTGTATCTGTAATATTTTAGCACAATTTCAACCCTGACTTTTACAACGGATAAACTGTATGTACTTTGTATTTAATAGTAACATAACATCACTACATCCCTGCATACTTCCAATAATTATTTAAGCTTGGTATAACTTTCGCCTACAAAAATAATACCCGAAAACGTTAAGCTTAATAGCGCGTACCCAAAAATAGCTTCATAAGATATTGTCGCCAGCGCTTCAGGAACTGCTGACGTGACTCTTTGAGTGTTGAAAAAACGAATTCGAAAAGGGTTGTAGTTGAAACCTTTAACGGATTCTCAATTTGCTTCTCACGGTCATAAAGTTCCTTCCCTATACGTCTGACGTGTTCCAGTGTTTTATATTTAATGTTGAAAGTTTTCCACTCTCATACATTCCTGACTCATAGATTGTGCTAGTTTTGTTTTAAATACTTTGTATAAATAGTTTTTCTGAATAACCCATCCATATCTGTACATAAAGATGGACAGGGCTTCACATTTGATGCCCATTTAGTGGAAAATAATGTAAAGTACATCCTCATTCTCTCACTTTTGTCCAAAGTATCAATAAAAAGTTGTCAGGAATATCATAACTTTTATTCGTATGTCTGTTGAAAACACTTTCGTTCTTTAGAAGCTGCAATGTTGAATTGTCGCCAATTTCATCATCTCCAATCCACTCAATCCTTCTGTACAATCACCATACATAGACTTGTCGTTTCCAGGATTGGTATATAACATATCTCCAAGAAGGACGTCTTTGAAGTGAGACATGTATTTTTCAGACGTTTTAATTAATGATTCGGAGTGACTTTGCGTCACGATAGCCCAGTTTGTCTGAAGAATACGCGATAAAGTATCTGGAACCCAAGGCGGGTGAGATTGCGTGAGGAAAGAAAACATCGTGCCTTTATATGCATGACTCAAAGTTACAGCTACGATGCTCCAAAATAACCAAACGAAACCAGAGGTTGAGTTCTCCTTCAGTAGGTGTGATAAATTTGAAACAGGTTGGTCAACTAGTAATCCCGCTGATACGAGCATCATGTTAGTTGACAATAAGGCTATTTTATGGAATATTTGGTCGCGAAAATGATTTAAATTCAAGCACATTATTCCTCCAACGAGATACTTTACAATAATCAAGAATGTCCAGGTTTGCCAATCGAATGGTTGAATAATAGCTAACAAACTACTCTTTGAGGGGTTTGAGCCTTTAACCATTATGTATGAATACAGTGCCGTTCTCACTCACATATGAGCTTACCCGTCATATAGCTTGCTTGCATCCCAAGTTGTAATATAAGTGTAGTATAGTTAGCTTATTATAATATACATAATTAGCTCGTAGAATACCATTGCAGTAGGTACACTGCTCTCAACTTCTCTGTGCATCATGATCATGATGATGTGCATAATATTATGTGTGAATGATCTTATGAGTAAACTCTTGATGACAGCTCGCCAGTGGCGATCTGATTAATAAACGGAACACTTGCCTTTCTGCTTCCAATCAGTAATCATCTCTCCAAATTACTCTTGCATATTATTCGCATATTATTATACAATATTTCCGTAATACTTACGGAGCACGACCTAAGAGGCATTCCAAACGCCGGAATCGCGACTATGGAGATTTGAGCTTCGTTTTCGTTACCTTCTCCGTGCAAGCGAGTAACCCCCAATTTCTTAAAGTACAATATTTATTAAATTAAAATTAACTAAAATAGTGAAAGTGACTTTTTCCATTCCAAATTTGCGAGTTTATTAAATGGAACATTGACAAATACAGTGTAAGTTAGTGAAAATTCCAGCGAACAAAATCCACAACTTCCTACAAGCGAGCTCATCCCAACAAGATTCAACTATCATTATCTAAACCGTATCAAAATACCTTATCAAAAATCGCCGTCTCACATCGCCCGTACTCTCCTCAACTGGAACCGTAAGCATTCTAATACGTTAACTTTGGTATTACATGCAAACAGGACGCATTTTGGAGAAATAGCATATATTCAAGTATCATTCAAAATGGAGTTCATGCAAAAATACGATCACCCTCAGCACCAATGAAGTCGAAATGTTCTTTCGAAAATACAGTAACTGGGCTAGATCACAAAACTACAGCAACTCCGCCAAGAAGTTCATTTGGCTACGGCTTTTGAGAATCCAGAAGCAAATCAATGGTTTTCTGAATCAAGACCTCATTGAAGACAGAAACTTCATTTGATGACCTTTGCGCTGCTTTCCTTCGGAGGCACCAATGAACGATTTTGACAAACGACACATCTTAGAAATTTTGGAAGAGAACCAAAATTGAACGAATCAGCATCCTCCTACTTGCTCAGAATTAGATTTAAAGCTGGCAACAAGTGGGATTCATGACAGAAGAATCAATTGTCGACATATTGGTTGCAATTTACCACAGCGAGTTGCTGATTTCATAGACACACGAGGGCGCCCAGTAACTTTTAAAGGGTTACAACGCGAGGTGAAGCATTTTGAACAGAAAAGAGATTCCAGGACTCTTCCTGACAAAGCTACAGCATCCGAGGTTAAAGTTGAAGCAAACATAATGGCTACAGCGCCATCTTCAGCATGCTTAGAGTCTCTTTTAAAGGCAGTTAACTCACTTCGCTCTGACTACGCACTTCTGAAGGAGGAGGTGTTTAATCATGAGACTCGGAAAGACTATCCTGCGTACAGAGACTCAATTGATGAGGAGAGCGAGTACAGTGAAGATGAGTATTATTATGAGGAAAGATGCACTTACTGCCACGCAATAGGTCACTTTGAAAATAACTGCCGAAACAAACAACGCGATAGTGAGAGGTATCGTAGGAGAAGGGAAGATAGAGAGGGATCCTTCAGCCGTCTGAACCAGGGAAACTGATTTCAGGCAGGGTCAATGCCACCAAATTTTCAGTTGATCCTGCCGCAAACAAGCCAATTTACAAAGCAACATGCCCAAAATCACCAAATTTGTTACATTTGTTGTACAGAAACGGTCCACCACGAGCAACCACCATGAATTCGTCTTCAATCCCACCACAACTTACACAGAATCGAGCCTCCCAGCCACAAAATTTGAAGAAAAGCCAAACTTCCTCATCCGTCCCTGATTCATCCACAGCAACCAATGTCACCATTCGGCTTTCCGACTTACAAAATCCCCTCATTCATCACGCTAGCGGCAACGGAAGCCACCAAGGCCCCTCAATCAAAGTAAACATCGAAGGAACTCCTACAACGCCCTTTGACTCAGGTGCCTTCTGCAGCCTGATTTCCAAAGACATTGCTGAGAACTTTCCCAGACTCAAAAACAAAGACATCGTTCTGCGCTCCCTCTCCAACAACGTCATAACAGACTCAGGATTTGCCATAATCACGCTTCAAATTGGTGGAATGACTATCAACTTCCCCTTTCTTGTCGTGGAAAGCGACAAAGTCTCAGTTCTTTTCGGCTACGACTTTTTTGGAGCGACTCTCTGTACAAGTTGACCCTGGGAATTCTCAAATCATATCACCAATACTTGGCACCGTTCCCTTCGCAAACCAGAAACAAAATTTCACCCACCGATTTAACATTGACCAGTTCATCAAAATTGAGACTGACTGCCAGCAAAATCAGAAGCGTGCGGATGACTTCCTTCAAGAAAACTCCTGCAACAACGGTTTTTGCGGCACACACATCCCTCACCAACCAAAATTTTCAACCCCTCATCATCAGAAAGTCTGGAAACGGAACAAACAATCCAAATATCTTCCGTGGACTCCAAGAACCATGATGCTACTGAAACGGCTGCCTCTACTCAACATTACGGATTGCCTGATTCCCCGCATGAAACGACCTCACCTTCTACTGCCGACCTGACTATGGAACGACAACTTGAGCCCAGACAAGACAGACGGGCCACGACTATCAATGACCTTTTTGGAAACCCATTCCTTTCTCTATTCTTCCCCGGACAACCATAAAACCAATGAGAATAATTAGATAAGCAAGATAACATGCCTGAAC
>LJIJ01002311.1:0-28584 GCA_001718145.1 Orchesella cincta
AAAAGAAGAGATTTAAGCTTAATCTTTGTGATTACATGCAGGCGTCAGAATGCTACGACCGTTTGCGACCCATGATATATCCTCGAACTGATGTGTGCATCATTTGCTT
The DNA here is from genome assembly GCA_001718145.1 of Orchesella cincta. Lineage (NCBI taxonomy): Eukaryota > Metazoa > Arthropoda > Collembola > Entomobryomorpha > Orchesellidae > Orchesella > Orchesella cincta. The sequence goes on from LJIJ01002311.1 coordinate 110, forward strand.
TTCCCTTGAAGAGCAATCTGCATCCTTGAAAATGTACAGAAAAAGGTAGGAAATGCATTTAAAAGCTTCAATATTTTGATTGTGTTGCAACACTACAAATTAAATAATTTAGTGGTGGCCTGAGGTAAACAATTATCTTCCAACAACAACGACTCCCATTATTCTGGTGGGAACAAAAAGGATGTAAGAGATGTTCAATTGCTTCCGGAAAAGATATACGAAAGTCAAGTTAAGGTAAAAAAATAATTAAGTACATTAACAAACTCCTTAAATATTTATAACGGCGAATTTCATTAAAAATTCTAAAAGCTCATAATTATTAACCCTTCCAATATTTTTACAGGGTAAAAATTGGCAAAAGAATATCAATGCAGTAAAATATATGGAGTGTTCCGCGTTGGAAGATATCGGTTTAGCAGAGATTTTCCAAAATGTATTCGGGTAGTCCGTCAACCTCCATCCCCTCATGTGGCGAACAAAAGGAAATTCAGAAGTACTACTCCCTAATTATCTACGTCGTTTTTATTCCTGCTGCAGGCTAATTTGAAGATATTCTTTAAACGGAAGGATGACAGATAAAATCATATGATTTTGTTAATTTTGGAAATGCAAACAAAACAAAAGCCTTTTGGTATCAATTATTATTTCTTACATTTCACAAGCACATTCAATTAATCTTATTCATAAAGTTGTCAGTAGAAGCTAGCCGCGGTAAGTTTACATAATGTTCACGTTTTTTATTACCCTTTTTGGAGTTCCGTTGCATATTCAAATATTCTTCAATGCATCATCTTCTTCAATATATACCTGTATACATTTAACCTGCTTTTGTGAATATTTTGGAAAATAAAACCGCCTAAGAGCATTGTGCACGTCTCGTTATTGTAATAAAAGCGTATTTTTCTAAACTTCAGAACGCATAAATTTCAAATAGCAGTGTCCAAATGCATTTCGACTCTCATTTCATATCATGCAAACAAAAGATCATGACGCTGAAGTCCTTTGTTTTGCCTGTCTCAAAATGAGAATAACGATTGAGTATTGATTTCACCGCGAGATTCAACAGGCACTTCAAACAACTATGCAGTAGCTCATCGTAAAAGCACTGAACAAATGAACATGTTTTCTGGAATTCTCTCAGTTTCTGTTTGTTTTCGTGTTTCGTAGTTATTATCGGTGATCTTCAATTCTTTGTAAAATAAAGTACGAGATCTCTTCAGGTTATCCAGATAAAATTTGTCTGACAAACGCTCAGTCACTACTTGGTTTAAGAAACAGTTATGATGGTTAGATTTCCAAAGGTTTGTTCGGTTTGTAACACGTCGTGCGCTTCAAAGAAGAAATGGCTGATCACCTTCTCGAACCGGAACATTCCGATAAGGCGAAGGAGCAGTGTCATTCTTGGGGAGCGGAGATTAAGCAGTGCTTACTGGTGGTTCGTGGGAACTATCCGTTGGCTAGAAAAGTGATTCTGGAATATTTTTCGGGTGAAAAGAGATTCGTCGTGGATTTTGTATGTGATGTGAGCAGTCCGCTCTTTGGAGTCTTCCGGTTCGAAAACGAGTAAGTACCGTTGTTTAAATCACATACTTTTTAACTTAACTAAATAATGCATAGTTATACCGGTGTAATTTATTTATTTCAAGGCTGGCGGTTGATCAGTTGCTGGAATTGACGGGAAGCGAGATTGATGTTGACCGAGACGGAGACAGGATTGAATTAAGGAAAGCTATGGAAATGCCCGAATCTGAATGTAAATGATCATAACATGAAACTTCAAACCACTGATTTAACTGAATGCTATTTGTGGTTGTAACTTGTTTGATTAACAATCTTTACTTTTAGGGAAGGCAGTTTTGCCAGAACCGATCGCTGCCGGGAATGCTGATTTGTCAAAGGACACCAAAGCGGAAGTGGAGGTCATCAGCAAGAACAAAAAGAGCAAGAAAAACAGGAAGAAGAAGGGAACTCCGCAGGCTACTGAGGAGGAAATGAAGGCACCCAAAACAGGATTGACGAGGGACAACGGTAACAAAGTCGCAGGAAAGACTAACGACCCAGAGCTTGAAGAAATGCAGATGCAAGTGAAGATGGTTGAGCAAGGATCGGTCCCCAATTTGATGGATCAATATGCTGTTCTTCGTTCTGAGGTTGAAATCCCCTCAGCAGATCAGCGCATTTTCGAACTCATGGATCGCATACGGGACGCATCCACGAACATGATCCAGGGCTTGGGTGACTACTTTCGGCATCATTATTTGAGGCTATTAAATCCACTTCCAACCGACTACTCATCTACGTGAGCCAGGCAAACTCAAACCTCTTGATCTGGATATTGAGAGATACTGGAGGCCATTTCTATCAAACACTTGGCACCGAACACCAACAGAGTGTTGAAGCTGGTCGACGATACAATGACGAGAAGGGTGGACTCTCGTTTGAACTTGTGACTGCGGGACACTATTACGTTGAAGTAGAGACCGGTCAATGGGCGAATTACCTTCTCAAGTTTGACCCGAGAGCCAAGTCTTTGCTCACTCTGATCCACTTTTGGGCTCGAGAAAATCAAGTGACGCTGGCCGAGGAGAAAATTGCACAGCAGAAGAAGTTCGACGCTATTCCTGATCCGGCAGCCTTGGAATGGCTTTGCATATTTTTCTTGTGCAAAAATAAGATTATTCCAACCCCAGTAGAGGTGCTGAACCGAACCACAAGCGAACCGAAGTTAGAATGAGGTGGTTGGCATCTGCACCTTCCATTTGCCCCAAGAAAAAGCGACTTCATTGACGTCTGGAAGGCTGAGCATAAGAAAGATGCTCCGAAAGGGGGTAGCAAAGCATACGTGTTGGATGTTCTTCGACTGACCCGTGAATTCTTCCAGTTCTACACTAGCGGGGACTTCAGAGGAGCCGTTTTGAAAACCAACGACGCTGAAGTCATTTCGACAAAATCTGCATTTGTGAGTGGACTGATGAAGAAGCCTCCTTCCAAGAGCGAGGAAACGATGGCTCAGGCACAGAAAAACCAAGAATCCATGTTGGAGGAATGGGAAAAGAAATTGTTTCTGATGCAGCCCTTCGTTCCCGGTGGTCGTTTCTCCATTTGCCAAGAAAAGTTTGAACGCGTTGTCCAGCCCTTAATGCGACTGGCTGCGAGAAAGTTAGATTTCTATTTGGAAAACCTGTATCAACAGCAGTACAAAGGAGACGGAATCCTTGAGGTGGAGCTTGCATCCCTTTTCCGTTCAGGAGAGCTGCGAATTGTTGAAGGCCCATCGAAGTTGGAAGTCGACATAGGCTTGGATTTGGAGCAGGATGAGGAAGAGCTTGAGGAGAACCGTCACCAGGAATTGACTTATCTGCAATGTGACTGTAAATCAACAGGATCTACTTGCAATCAAGATTCTTTTCGCTGTCACTTTACATCCGTTCTTGAAAAGATGCTAAAGTCGGAAATAGAGGAGAGGAAGATTAAGATGGTCGAGAAGCGGCTTGAAGAATTATTTGGATCGTTGGAATTTTGGAACAGCGAGGCGATCCTGTTTCGAAGTTGCCATTTGAACTTGAATCATGTCGCTGCTGAAAGTCGCGTCTACTTCTTTTTGGACTATTCTGGTAATTGGACCTTGAAATAATGTTGTGTAAAATGTAACTATTTATAGGTTTTTAAAAATGGTTTGTGCTTTTGTCAGGATTATACGGTGAGGGAAACGGGAAGCACGTTATGTTCCGTGTCGGTTCAAAAGAGCGACAGGAAGTCATTTCCAGAATTGAAAGCAAGGGGCAGTCTTTCAAGAAGTTCAGGGACCTGCTGTTGGCCCCCTTGGATGACCCAGTTGGTGCAATTGGAGAAAAGGAACAATTACTAACATTTTGTGAGCCGAACGTAGGACTGGAATTTTGTGTTGCTTCGCGATTCTACTTCCCTGAAATGCAGACCGATGCCTTAGTTAAGTATTTGTCTTTCGACCGTCGTGTGAAGCCGGTAATGACTCATCCTTTACTGGGCGAAGAAGAACGGAATTCAGCTTGGAAAAGGTGGTTCAGCGAAGATCGGCTTGGCTCCTGAACCTGCTTTGTTGGAGTGGCTGGTTCTGCATTTCCTGCACACTAAGCAGATCCTGCCAACTCCAAGATACATCTTCGACCTTGATCCGGATGAGAAGGTGTATTTTGATGGGCAACGTTGATTTTACGCTCAACGATGAGCATGCCAAGGAGTGGAGGTCTCGTTGCGAGAAGGAAAGCAAAAGGAAAATCGTCTTAGAAGTTTACACGCTGGCAACTCAGTTCTTCGAATACTGGAGCAGGTTGGGGAAAAGGGCTAAAGTTCGTCCTCTGGTGATCGACTCTCATGAATTTCCGTCACTTTTACAAGGATAGAATGGATAAGGTCGAAGATAAGAACGATTTACAGGCGCTTGGAAAGAAGACAAAAGTTCCATCTTTCTATCTTAAACTGATCAATTCGGAACCGGTGATTCGGGAGGGGTTCTACTCTCGTTCTGAGGCGGTGACGTTTCTTCATCCGCTTCACGTCAGATATGGATTCTCCTTCTGTTCTGAGACGTTTGTGGAGTCTGTCTGTCCCAAAATGGCTGTGACAGCGGTGAACTTGTCAAAGAAATTGGCAACTGAGCGTCGCAAGGGTGGTAAAAAGGCAAAGAAAGTTAATCAAGTGTTTGACATTGACTCTCACTTCAAAGTTTAGTTATGATGTCAATTATAATCTCATTATGCTCATGTAGATAAGGTTTCTATGTATTTGGCGTGGCAATAAATGAAGGCATCTACTAAATTGATTAATTGCCTACTGGACCGAATATTTATTTGCGTGTAATTAATATTTCATTGAAAATTAATATTAGGTTTGACTACAATTGTAGTCTACAATATCATATGGGATTTATCTGATTTTTCAATAGTCATGTCTCTAGTCATAAAAATAAATTTAATTTGCCAGACGATTTGCCTTCTGCTTTGGGGAGGGACCAGCAGGCATTTTCGTAGTTGTTGCCAGTAGAGCCTTCCTACAAAACCAAAGAGCATAGTGATTTACCATTGGTGTTCTATAGCTTCCATAAAACACGACCATTGACTGCTTTGGTTTTCTTACCGAATCGATGAGTTCACGTTCTTTCTTTGGGAGGATTCATCAGCCGCCCCAAACTTCCGCAGGATTGATTCCTTCACCTTGTCCACAATTTTCTTCGCTGAATCGGCCTCAAATTTGTGGACGTTCATGAGGTGTCTCTGTAGACCGCTGGCTTCTGAAAATGCCTTCTTCTTTAAACATTTGGGACAGGAATAGCTTTTGATGCCTACAGAATAACAAGGAACCAATCGAATTGTTAGTTATGATATCGGTTTCGGTTCGCTGAGAATGAACAATAACTAAATATTTACATAAATAATATGCATAATTACCTGTGTGCAGTACCCGGTGACGTTGCAAGTCTTTTGAATCCTGAAACAGCCTCCCACAATCTTCACAACGATGACCCCTCTTCCACATCTCCAAAGATCCGGACGTAGCCCGTTTTGGTGTCATCGAAGAACCTGTGCCCACTTTCTCCATTTCGAATTCAGGAACTCACAATTTTTCAAAATATCAAATAAAACGATTGCACTAAAATAATTAGCTAATTACGAAAAGTAAAGAAAACCCACTTCCGGCTACAAAGAATCCTGAGCTGGCGACAGGAGCTAGCAGAATTATATTCTTTCAACCCTTTCTTCTCACACAAAGAAGCCCTCCTCCGCGTTAAAGTTTCTCAAAGAAAATTCTTTCCCACGGCTTGAATGTTCAAACGCGATTGTCATTGAGATAAGCCCGCACAGATAGATTGTTTCATTCATAAGCATTGTGCATTCATTTAGCCTTGGAGTCAGCTATTAATTACTGGTACAATTGCAATGTTGCACACTTAACATTACCTGTGAAGCACTGCCAAATAAGATGCATTCGAATATAGCAGAGCAAACTTTAGTGAAGGCTACCAAGCTAAAAAAAACTTACTCAATAAAACACGTTTACGTGGCTGATATCCTTTGTTCTTTAAAGAAAATTTAATTGGGGGTAATGTGCGAAAGCGCTATTTGAGATAGACGAGCAGATTTTTTCTTGGCTAGTTTCAGCTTTTACTGCGTCAGGCGTCAACAATCAATTGGGCTGAATGTTGCATCAGTTGTTAACTAATTAAAAGTTGTGAATTCATCATTTGATTTATAGACTGTTTATCTTTAAATCATGCTTACTGTCGCGTTGTCGTGTACAGTTTGTGGGGGAACTTTCCACTCGAGGGAGGGTTGGCTGGATCATCTCCTCCAAGATGAACATCAAGCCGAGGCTCGGAAACGGATTCTGAAGTGGGGAAAGGCGGAGAAAGACTGCACCTTCGTTGTCTACTCGACATTTCCTGTGGCGTGTTTGGAAGTGCTCAAGTTTTTCTCTGGAGAAGGGAACAACAACGTCGTCACGGACTTCATTTACTCTCTCAGCCAGCCACGGAATGGATTCATTCAATTCGAAAGCAAGTAAGTTGTGAGGAGTTAGTTTGCTAATGTATTATTACTCAGGTTCTGGTCATTTAAGCTGGAAGGAAAACACTTTGATTTACTCATTTTTGATTTCATGTTATTTTTCAGGAAGAGGCGAAGGAGGTTTTTGCGAGAGTAGAGGGACCCCGTGTAAAAATCAATGGTCTCTGATCGAGTGAAAAAGGCTGAAATGCTTAACCTAGAATGTAAGTAGTTCACAGCTAGTTGTGGAATTAATTGTGAGATAGTTCCAAACAAACCATTATTTTATTTTTGTTTAGGGGAGGATCGCCTCTCTTCTCTTTCCCGTGCCGGTGACGGTTTGATGCTGGTCCAGCAGGACAATAATGATGCAGCAGCTACGGTTTGTGAGGAGGATGAAGCTGCTATTGATCTTGAACCGCGTCCGAAGCAGAGGAAGAAGAAGCCTAGAACTGATCCAAAGGGAATTCAAAATCTATTGATGACTCGTCAACGAGTGAGAAGCCAGAGGCAGTTGGTGCGAGTATTGAGATTGATACCGACTATTGTGAGATTATAGAACCTCCTCCAAAACGACAAAAGTTGTCGAAACCGTTTGCTTGAAAGAGGAGGACTGTGAAGTTGATCCCCGTCAAAAAGGAAGAAAAAATCGAAAACCAGCCCCAACCCCACTTTGAGTCAGCAGTTGAAGGAAATTTGTAAAGAGATGGAAATACCCGAGGACGAGTTTCAGGCTGCGATGGTCCTGAAGAACAGGCTTCAACAAGCTTTATCTGAAAGCTTTCCGACTTGTGTGCTGACTGTGTTTCGCAATTGGTACTTGAGACTGAAGAGCTGTGGACGCGGTAATCTACTACTCTTCTTGGACTATCCTGGTAAGCGTTCATCACTTAATAAATAGCTTTTGGATGAATTAAAAAACATCAGAACTTTTTTTTATATTTCATTCGTTTTTAGAACCCGGTGAGGAGCTAGAAACCAGCGAAGGAACCCGGACAGTCGTTAGTAGGAAGAAGTGGAGAATCAAGATTGGTTTTCAACACATTGCTTCCCACTTCAAGGATGGAAACGGGATGTCTGAAGTAAGCCTGAAACGAAGCCAGGATGAACTTCTGAGAGAATCAACACTAGGACTCTCATTTGATCACAAAGCTTCCGGAATTCATTTCAGCATCACCAATCGGCCTAAATATATTCCAGAGATGCAGACTTGTCGTCTTTTGGACTATCTGCTCAAGTTTGACTCCCGGGCCAAGCCTCTTCTCACACTGATCCGGTATTGGGCAGCGGTAAATGAGATTCAGCTAGTCAGAGAAGATGAACCTCCAAGCCCAGCCATACTGGATTGGCTAGTGGTACTGTTCTTGTGTCAGAACGAGCCCTACCAACGCCCAGACAAGTGGGCGAAAAACCGCATGATGAATACATTTTTGATGGATTAGACATTGGATTTTCCGTAGATTTGGAATTTGCTCTCAATTTCGATGCCTACCAAGAAACTAACCAGGAGTCGCTGGCTCGAGAGGTGTTCGTTTTGGCTCAGAAGTTCTTTGTCTTTTACGCCCAAAAGTTTGGCAGTGGCTATCTCAATATCATTTTGAATACGAGGGATGGAGAGCTTGTAACCATCGCTGATTTCATGGACCACAACTGTGGATTGACTGAGCATGAAATTAGATTTGTAAAGTCGGGATGGCGTCATACGCAAACTTTGAGACGATTGAATGTTAAGCCAGGTGAGATGACTGTCACCATGATTAATCCGCTATTTGTGGGGCATGGATTTGCAATCTGTCCAGAAAGATTGATGTCGTCAGCAATTCCAGCGATGGAGAAGACGGGTAGGAAACTGGAGAAACTTCTGAGAAGATACAACAAGAACCCGAGTGGAATATGTCTTGATCTGAAATGTGTTTTAAAATTGAACTAAATTATTGTGCTTGGTGCGTTTTTGTAAAGAAATGTTCTGCTTGTTACGAATTGATTGGTTCTAGTTGTTTATATGGCATTAAAAAGTTTATATTCATTACATTTTCTGACTTTGTCCAGCGCATGATAATTTATGGAAGTAGTCAACTTCCAGCATATTGATGCATATCTCCTTTTCAAGACATTGGAAATAAATGCATTCAAGCATAAATTAAACAGTTCACACAACTGCAGCCTCAATACTTATTCTACGAGCATTTGTGGCAGTATGAAGCCATAGCACCACAAATTCGTGTCAGGAAGGTTCCAAGTCTTTCCAGCATTGAAAGCCGATGGACAACCAGATCACCTTGATGTTCACTATTCCCTATCAATGTTTTGAGAAGCTGGAACTCCATTCTCATGCAGCTCCGTGCTTCTTGATGGAAACCATTCTGGGAGCCCCACTGAATGACCTTACCCGCCTTTCTGTTATCGTTCGGAAGCAACCTCGCAACCTCACCGCCTTTGCGCTTCACAATCGAATGCTTGGCATGATGGGGATGTTCGGCTCCATTGATGAAGACTCTTTCTTTGGAGGATGTAGAGCTAACCAGAAGGAGAATCGGGCCTGAGACGGTCGTGCAACCACCACCTCTGCCAAGCCTTACCACTTTGAACATCGAGTCCAAATTCAGGAATGGGGTAGCTGCGGACGACAGAGGAAACATCTTGTACGTGTGGCTCATTGCTTCCAAATATATATATCGATATTCGTATCTAATATGCAGGGGCGAAATCTTTTGTATTGCCTCCACATCGCATTCTGGCTTTGGGGTGCTGAAGTAGCCAAAGGGACTCAAAATATCTTGCCCAAGTCCCAAGTTTCTCCAGCAAACTTAACTCTTCTTCTTCTAACTTCTTCCTCTAATAAGTGAGAACGATGTCGATTTTGCTGATGTGGCTATATTGATTAAAAAATGTGAAACTACCTACTCTTCAGACCCTCTCGGTGGACATTGGCTGGTCTTGATGTAGGCACTTGGCGAGCGAAATGAAAACGTAACTGTTGAGCATTGAATGGGATGACTTTACTTTTGAACACTTTTATTCCAACCTCAAGATCAAAGCGCCGTCTCAGTGGATAGTGGAAATTTCCACCCTGGAAAGCAACCAAAATTTCACCAAACTGAGGTGGACAAAATGGACAGTTGGACGAAAGTGGATTTACATGGTATTTTGATAATAAACTTTAGCTACGTATTTTAAACGTTCCTAGAGCAATATTTGCAGTATTTTGTGACCCAGCAATTGGCATTTCGTGTCTCCATTAAGTACACTACATATGATACATTGTAACGCTCTCCTGCAGTGAACTTTGCTTCTGGAAATTATCAATATGAGCCATGTTAAAAATTCTATTATTCAAGTTCAATATTAACTTTATTATGTCTGATGAATCAATTTCCATGTTAATTCTTAAGTTTCTACTCATTTTATCATCGCCTGAATTATTTAACTACTGATGAACTTCTTATCTCAGGTTTTACATGGGATCTATATGGAGATTCAAATTTTGGCTCCTTTCTGTCACATGACCACTGTCCATTCGTCCATTTTGCACCTTTTTTCTTCCGTTTTTGTCCATTTCGTAAATACTGTCCACCCAAAAAGGGCGTGGAAAATGGACAAAGGCGCACCACTGCAAGCATCGATTGCTGTCAGCTTCGGCTGGAAAACCGTGACGAGGATGGGGCTGCTTCTTTCGGAGAATGCTTTTCATTAAATGTCTATTGTTAAAATTAACAATTAGTAGAGACGCAGGTAATCAGAATTTTCTGATTGCGTCCGTCTAAAGATAACTTGTATTTTTGAAATAATGACGTTTGTTTAAATAAAAGTAAATACACTAGCAGTTTTTATTAACTGGCCAACACACGCCATTCATTATCAATTTACTGCATGACTCATAGAAATATAAAAGTAAGCAAAGAACGTTACTAGCCTCAAAATCTCGGAATGCCCCAAAGACATCCTTCTGAATTCTGACCAGTTGTGGAGCCAAAACAAAATATTGAAATAAGCTCATGTTCACTTCTCTCCACTCATGTAGTGTCTCGTGAGCAAACTGAATTAAAAACAAATTCGATTGTTAAATTGTGCTCCTTCACATTTCCGATTGTTAAACACTGTTCCCGTAGATATTGAGTTTACGTATTTGACACAGTTACTTGTCAAGGTTGCAATAATGGTTCTTTCGATCTCTTTGCGTTGCTCTGTTTGTGAAGGTAGCTTTGAAACGAAGGAAGAATGGTTGAATCATTTGCTTCAGGAAGGTCACCAATCCAAGGCTCGGAAAGGGATTTTGAAGTGGGGACAAGCGGAACGGGATTGCATGATCCTTGTCTACTCCTCATTTCCCGTGGCGTGCTTTGACCTACTCCATTTCTTCTGCCAGGAAAGTGACAAGCTCATCACGGATTTCATCTACTTTCCCGACAGGCCGAAGCTGGGATTTGTACAGTTTGAGCGGAAGTAAGTACCATCGTAGTTTTAATAGTTTCTCATTTTTAACGTCTGCCTGTGCAACGTTGAACCTGTATGAAGTTTGGTGGTTCATGATTTTGTTTCTGTTTTAATAAAATTACAGGAAGAAAGCTGTGAAGGTGTTTGAAAGCTTGACAGGACCAAGCGTCATCATTGGCAATGAACCCGTGGAGCTCAAGAAGGGGTGGGAATGCTTCGATCTGGAATGTATGTCTCGCCATTTCTCACTCATCAACATTTAATAGTTTGAATATTTGTACTTGACAAATCACATTTTATATTTAGGGGAGGATCGAATGTCTTTTTTTCTGGAGGTGCAACAGCAAAAGGTTGTGAATAGCAAAAAAGTTGTATGCAAGAAGATGCCGGAAAACGGGGGTCACTTTGAGGAACCAATACCAAAGCGGGCCAGGATCGTGTCTGTATCGCAATCCGTCCCACCTCAAGTCTCAATTCCTTCTGTTGACAGTCACGCAGTTAGTGAGAAGTTTATGTCACTTTGTCGTGAGGTGGAACTTCATCAGAATGTGTTTCGGACTGCCGTGAGGTTAAAGAACAAACTTCGTCATGCTCTCTCCATCAAGTTTCCCAATTGTAAGTTGAGGATGTTCCGGAACTGGTACTTGAATCTCAAGAGTGGTGAATCTGATGACCTGCTTCTCTTTATGGATTATCAAGGTGTGGAGTTTTTGACTGAGGCATACAATTTTATTCTCAATTACATAAGCTTATTTATTTTATTATTTTGATTTTTGGTAGAATCTCCCTGCTTCGTGAATCGTCGTACTCGAAGAATTGACAGTCGGATTGATACCGGTACCACCTTCAAGATAAATCGCGTAGTTTTAAACTTTAAGAAGAAACACGGAAAATCCAACGTACTTGTGCAAAACCGACCAGGTCCGTTATCGTCATCGAAGGAGAAACGATTGGGTCATTCCTTTTTCCACATTCCATCCGGGATCTACTTCAGGATTGTGAATTGCCCCTTGTACCTTCCGGAGGTGGAGACTTGTCGTCTGTTAGAGTATCTCCTCACTTTCGATTCTCGGGCGAAACCGCTGCTCCAAATAATTCGGTATTGGGCGCTGGTTAACAAAATACGGCTCACCAGAAAGAACGCGTCATTTGTTCCTGGCTTTCCCCCGAATCCCGCTATACTAGACTGGCTTGTGATCCTCTTTTTGTGTCAGGAAGGCATTCTTCCAACACCGCGACAAATTTGCGAACGACCACACAAGAAACTCATTTTGGATGGAATTGACATTGGATTCTCAGCAGACACCGAGTTCGCTAGAACGTTCAGTTCTTATCAACTTCCGTCCTCTGAGGACATGCATATGCACTCTTTCAATGTGCTCAAACTTTCCCAAAAATTCTTTGCGTTTTACCCTCGAGTTGTTAATTGCGGATACTCCAACATCGTCTTTAATACGAGGGATGGTCAAGTTTTCCCGATTCCAGATGAACACGATTACTGTCAATTGACTGCGGATGAAATTAGTTTTCTTCGAACGGAAAAGCGTCATGAAGATCGCCTGAGAAGAGGTAAGGTTGAGCACGGAGGGCTACAAATAACGATGATTAATCCTTTGTTCGTCAAGCACGGATTTCTCATCCTTCCAAACAGATTTCTCACCTCCGTTTGTTCGGCGATGAACAAAACTGCCCGGAAGCTGAAACGAAGCATAAACCCTTGGAACAAGCCTACGAAGAAGTCAGTCAGTTTGCTGGAATCGGCTTTTAAGTTAAAGTGAAAGTCGATACAACCTAATCTATAAATGTATTTGATATTAGTTTTACGCCACGTGGCCACGAGATTGTTTGTCTTGAATAGAAAGTCTTAGAATAAATTAATTTCAATATAAAATGCTAGCCCTGAACTTCTATGTGAATGAATAAATGACATGCATAAATCATTTTACTCTTTTATTTGTAAAAAGGAAATCATACACTGGCGAATAATTTTTAAGATCTAATACCGCTCGTTTGTTTCTAATAAACAATTAATTCTCTTCTATACGTCAATCTAAAAGCAATTTTTGAGATGTGACATTTGGCAGCGAATCAAAGCCTACTGGATAACCATTACCACCCTTCAAATGAAATAAGAACATCAGGTTCTCCACCCTCACCCTATCAACTTATCATGTGGTCGCTCTCCGACTTTTCTTGGCGTTGGGAGGATTCGTTCGTCACACAAGAAGAGTATCACAAGCCAGTCCAATATCGCTGGATTTTGAGGAAATCCGGGATAGGACGACGCATTCTCTTTCGTTAGCTTTATGTCGTTTATTTTAGCCCAAAACCGGATCAAAGTGAGGAGAGGCCTTGCACGAGAGTCAAACTTGAGTAGATAGTCCAAAAGGCGACAAGTCTGCACCTCAGGGATGTATTGAGGTAAGTTTGCGATGCTGAAATGAATTCCGGATGCTTTGTGGTAGAATGAGGTCCCTAATTCGGTTTCCATCAAACGTATTGGCTGACCGAGTTCTATTTCGGAGACTCCGTTCGTATCCTTGAAGTGTGCATCAAAGTCATCCATCCCAACACTGAATATCTTCACATTAAGCCCTCTAATTCTGCGAGTTGCTCCCGTTGAATTCTGCTCGTCCAGGAATTCTACCAAATCAAAACATAAAAGAGACTGTTTGATGTTGCTTCTCATTTGTAAATACGCTTGCGATTAATGGTTAATGCTTACCAGGATAGTCCAGAAACAGTAGTAGATCACCGCGCCCGCAGCTCTCTAGCTTTAAGTACCTATTGCGAAACATACTCAGCACACAATTCGGAAAGCTTTCAGATAAAGCTTGTTGAAGCCTGTTCTTCAGGATAATCGCAGCCTGAAACTCGTCCTCTGGAATTTCCATTTCTTTACAAATTTCCCAAAACTGTTGACTCAAAGTGGGGCTGTGGGTTGACTTGGATTCCGACTTTTTCTTCCTGTTTGATAGTGAATCAACTTCACAGTCCTCAGCTTCCAAGCAAATGGTTTCGACAACCTTTTGCCGTTTGGGAGGAGGTTCTACAATCTCACAATAGTCGGTATCAATCTCAATATTCGCACCAACTGCCTCGGGCATCTGATTCGATGACGAGATATCAATAGACTTTGAAATTCCCTTTGGATCAGTTCTAGGCTTCTTCTTCCTTGGTTTTCGACGTGCTTCATGATCAATTTCACCTTCATCTTCCTCGCAAATCGTATCTCCTGCATCATTATTGTCCTGCTGGACCAGCATCAAACCGTCACGGGAAAGAGAAGAGAGACGATCCTCCCCTAAACCAAAATCAAAATAATGGTTTGGTGGGAACTACCTCACAATTAAGACAACAACTAGCTAACAATTACTTACATTCTAGCGTCAAGCAAGTCCAGCCTTTTTTCAACTCGACCAGATAACCATTGATTCTTACACGGGGCCCCTCCACTCTCGCAAAAACCTCCTTCGCCTTTTTCCTGAAAGAAGAAACAGGAGATCGAAATTAGCAAAATGCGTTTTCTCCTTACCAGCTTAAATCACCAGAACCTGAGTCAAGATACATTAACAAACTAACTCCTCAGAACTTACTTGGTTTTAAATTGAATGAATCCATTCTGCGGCTGGCTGGGATAGTAAATGAAGTCCGTGACGAGGCTGTTGTTCCTTTCTCCAGAGAAAAACTTGAGCACCTCCATACACGCCACCGGAAACGTCGAGTAGACAACGAAGGTGCAGTTCCTCTCCGCCTTTCCCCACTTTAGAATCCCTTCCCGAGCCTTGGCTTGATGCTCATCTTGGAGGAGATGACCCAGCCAATCCTTCCTTGTGTGGAAGGTTCCACCACAAACTGTACACGACAACGCGACAGTAAGCATGATTTAAAGATAAATATTTCAATAAATCAAATGATAAATTCACAATTTCCAATTAGTTTTCCAACACTGATGACTGATGCAACACTCAACTCGCGTCGCGTGTTGACGTAGTATAAGCTGATGGCTGATGCTAGTCAATAAAAAATCTGCTCCTCTATCTCAAATGGCGCTTTCGCAAAGTACCCCGAATTTATTTTTCTGATGAACAAAGGATGATAGTAACGCGTTGTTGATTATAGTATGCATATAACTCTTTTTTAGCTTGGAAACCGGAAGCTTCGCCGAAATATTGAAGGATGCTAAATTACTGTTACTCACAGCTAATAGCCTGCAGTATCATATGAAAAAGTTCACTTTTCCTCTTCGTAAGAAACCCGAATTAGAACGCGTGGAGATGTTCTCTCCGGAAAACGTGTTTCGAAATTTGTGTTAAAAGTTATCCTTTTCAGAAGCTCAGCGTCTTCAGAGGCATCTCGTTGAAGTCCACAAGTTGAAAGCAGATACAGCGAGGAAAGTAGTGAACACTGTGACGGAACAGACATCCTTCTACGGAGGAGGAAACGAACCAATTGTCGTTAATGCAAACGGAAGAAAGTCCATGGTAAATCGATGTTTTTTGTTTTGTAGGAAGGCTGGGAATAACTGATAACCCCCTGATGCTGCTCCTGTTCCAAAGCAGAAGTCTATCACTGTTTACTGTCCAGGTGTTCCAAGCAACAGCGCTACCGCAATGTAATTGCAGTTAGGAATGAATGTGATTGTCCCAAATGTACATCTGAGCTGGATTTCGTACTTTACATGAATGTACAGTTAATAGATAATTTTTAATTGGTTTAAAAATAATGTACTTTGTTAATTATTGTGCGGCTGAAATTTTCAGTAATACAGCTACATCGTAATAATAAATGTACAATTAACCTTTCTTTAGGAAATATAATTTTAAAATCCATTAATTGGGTGATAAAAAAATTAGGCAACGTTTTATTTTTCGATTTTTTAAAGTTAAAATGCATAAAATCACATAACAATCCGTTAAGTGTTTATGATAAAATGAGAATACAGAGTATAGTATAATATATGCACCACACTTAAACTAAGAAGGATTCCACATCAACCCCTTTCTCTTTGGTTGTTGATAACGGATGAAGAAATGTCACCACCTCAGAAGCAGGGGCCCTTCCTACATCACCCGTTCCGAATTGAATTAGAAAGTTTTATTTGTAATTCCGGCAATCCAATTACCTTACCAAGCGCCTTCAAAATACTCTTACCACGGAAGTTGTTTAAGTCGAAGACATCAGACTCGTTTTCGCCAGCTCTTCAAATTTGCTCCACAAATTAAGAACTGACAAGCCAACGAGTAGATGTCCACCACAACATCCTTCGCAAATGGTCCCTTGAAACAATCACTCGGTATCCGAGCCTGCTTCCGATTCACCTTGGAAGGAATGCCGACTCCATTAAAAACTTGGTTTTGATACTGATTAATTAAAGTATCCAGGCCAAACATTTGGATGCGAAAACTCCCAACCCCGACATGCTATGGATCTCATTGACTCGCATGGAAGGAAATATGCAATGGTTTGCAGTAGTTGTGGCATTCCTTCTAAATTCCAAATCATCCCTAAAACCTACATTTAAAAAATTAAGCACAAATATCATGGTCAGGAATCGCTCAATACTGATTAGTAATCAGTATTGAAAATAATCAGTGATTATTTTGATGATGACATAATCATTCTGATCTACGATCCATAAAACGCGAACGTGAACGCTGCTGTAGCTTTCTCAAAATGTCTGCAAAATTGAGAATTTCAAAGTTAAACCTGTTACATTCGAGACGCCCCAGACAGTAGAAATTCGCAGGATGAAGTGAGACTTACGGAAACAGAAGTAAATTACGACAAATGAAATGAACAAGTCATTCAACATTCACCCTTATCACGTTACCCCATAGCTGAGTAGTTTAAGAAAGGAACCAGCTCACGGTGGGCTTACGAAAAAATGTATTTTGAAAGCATTCATGAAACGAAAGCGTCACAAAGGAAAAGAACGTAGAATGTTCTCGAAGCAATGTTGATAAGCGGGCGAAACGCTGAGATCTTTTGTGAGGAAAGGAAGGAAATGAAAGTCAGTAGACCATTCTCAAATTTGTCCTTCTTTTACGTAGACCTACGATTCAGATATTCGTTTGACAAGAACAAAATTTGTAGATTAACGTAAATTTTCAATATTTTTTAAAAAATCTGATTAGTAACAGTCATAATGGGAAAGCTGGAAAAAACAGACGGGAAGCGGCCCAAGGATCTAAGGGAAACTGAAGCACTGAGAAAGCTCAAAATACATCAGTGTGGTCATTGCAACTTTCCTCCTTTTGGGGACGCGAAGGACCTCAAGAGGCACTTGATGACTCAGGTAACTATTTCATATTAAATTCAGTTCAAATTCATACGTCACTAAACTGTAAAGAATTGATAGTCAGCACTGAATAATAATCCTAAAGATGATCCCCATTTTTGTTTCTAGATGTCAGGGCCTTCCGATGCCCCCGGTGCTTGACCAAGGTAACCTTTAAAGAAGAGCAGGGATTGCAACGGCACTTGGAAAAAGTTCATCGTTTGGATCGTGATGCTGCAAAGACATCGCTCAAGCGTGTGAGCGCTGAAAATCTCAACCAGCAGAATGTCGACGCCGCCTCTGTCCCTGCTAATAAAACAAATTCCACAAATAAGGTAAGGCAAGATTTCACTCGTCCTTAGTCGTTATCATTGGTGCAAATGATAAAAATTCCATGTTACTAAATATGTTCTCATTTGTTTATAGAGATGCTATCCTAGGGATGGGAGCCAAAGTGAAGACGACACCAAAGGCTGGTCCAGCTCTAAAGCAGAAGGAAATGACTGAGTATTTTTCACAAAGCCCCAGGACAACTGCAACACTGACAAGAGCGGAAGAGGCTGAATAGTTGAGGAGACTCCACTATCCACTCCACTCCTTATTTTGTATTTTTAGTTGTATGTCTATATAACAGCGTAATTATTATTATCTAGTTGTAGGCGCCTTCAGTAATTAACTTGATGCAAGGCCGTGTCCAGCGAATAAATTAACTTTTACGGTTTTTATGAAAATGCTAGTTTATATTATATATATTAGCAAACAACATTAAATTGATATATGAATATAAATTAAGCACAAATAAAAACTTAATTGAGAAGAAAATTAGTCAATTTATTACATGCCTTCATTTATTGCAACTTCAAACACACAAAAACCACTATTACTATGCTCATGGTTATATTTGAAGTGAAATATCATAACTAAACAAGAAAAAGAGATTCAATATCAAACACATTTCTTTCATTTGCATTTCTCCCCTTGCCCCTCATTTTCGGGCAAACAGACTCCACAAACGTCTCCGAACAGAAGGAGAATCCATACCTGACGTGAAGCGGATGAAGAAATGTCAACGCCTCAGAACGAGAGTGAAAACTCTCTCGAATCAACCGTTGCGAATTAATCAGCTTCAGCTGATAGGTTTCAATTTCTGTCACTCTAGATAACACGTCGAAATCAAATGCACCCTTGGCCTCATCCATCTTGTCTTTGGAAAAGCTGCGGAAGTTCTTGAGATCGATAACCATCGGCTTGCTTTAGCCAACTCTCCGATTTCGCTCCAGAAATTAAAGAACTGACAAACCAGCGAGTAAACTTCGGAGATAATTTTTCTTTGCTTCGTTCCTGATAGAAATCACTCCAATCTTGAGCATGCTCAGGATCCACCGTGAAACAGATGTCGTCCATGTCAAATATCAGCTTCTCATCCGGATCTAGGTCGCAGATGTATTTTGGAGTTGGCACGATCTCCTTGGTGTGCAGGAAAGTACAAGACTAGCCACTCCAACAGAGCTGGATCTGGAGCAAAGCCAACCCTTGCTGGACCACCCTTTCCAAGCTGAATCCTGTTCTTCTTCGCCCAGTAAAGGATGAGTGTCATTACCGGCATCACGCGACGGTCAAACGTACAAAAGTATTCGACTAATCGATGGGTCTGGACTTCCACCAAGTAAGAGTCGGAAGCAATAGAAAAGTTGAGCCCCAACTTGGGCTCGTGAAACGTGACGAATTCTTCCTCATTTCCTAAAACCACCCGAGTCACTTTGTCAAAAGGAGCCAACAGCAATCGACTCAGCTTCTTGAAATATTCCCCTTTGCTCTCAATTCTGGCTATGACTTCTTCTCGTTCCTTTGCACCAACAGGGAGCATAACGCGTTGTCCATACCGCTCACTGTATAATCCTAAGTAACAACAAAAATACAATTTTAACCGAACCCGTTTCAGTAAAACAATTAGCCTTACAGTAATGATAACGCGTACCAGGATGGTCCAAAAAGAAGTAAACCGTACTATTCTCCCCGAAATGGCTTAAGCTGAAACGACAACCCCGGAAAAGGATGACCTGAGAATCTTCAAGTCCAAAAGCTTCAAATAATTCAGTCAGCTTCTTATTCACAGCCATAATACTCTTTTCCTCCTTCTCCGACATGAGCATGGCACCAAGAACTGATGAGAAGTGACAGTTAAAATCGTTTTCATTGCAAGTAGATCCTGTTGATTTACAACCGCATTGCAGAAAAGTCAATTCCTGATGGCCATTCACCTCAAGCTCTTCATCGTCAAGACCCAAGCACAGATCCACTGGCACCTTTGGTGGTCCATATATTTGCAACTTTTCTGATCCAAACAAGAATTTCAGCTCAACTTCAAGGATCTTTTTCCCTTGGTACTCTTGATTCTCCAAATAGAAGCCCAGCTTTTTCCCTGCCATTCGCATTAATGGCTGGATTTTGTTCTCAAATTTATTGTGACAAATCGAAAAGCGACCGCCTGGGACGAAAGGTTGCATCAAAATCAGTTTCTTTTCCCATTCTTCTAACATAGTTTCTTGGGTTTTCTGTGGCTGAGTGATTGTCTCCTCGCTGTTGAAAGGAGGCTTCTTCATCAGCCCACTCAACAGTGCTGATATTGTCGAAATGACTTCTGCGTCGTAGGTTTTCAAAACGGTTCCTTTGAAGTTCCTGCTCGTGTAGAACTCAAAGAATTCACGGGTCAGTCGAAGAACATCCAAGACGTATGCTTTGCTACCCTCTTTCGGAATATCGTCCTTATGTTCAGCCCTCCAGACCTTCACGAAGTCACTTTTTCTTGGGGCAATGGGAACGAGTAGATGCCGACCAGTTGACTCCAATTTCGGTTTACTTCCGGGTCGGTCTAGAACCTCCAGTGGTGTCGGAAGAATCTTTTTTTTGCACAAGAAAAAAATACAAAGCCATTCCAAAGCTGCTGGGTCCGGAATAGGGTCGAACTGGTTATTCTGTTCAATCCTATCTTCAGCCAAGGTCACTCGGTTTTCTCGAGCCCAAAAGTTGATCAGAGTGAGCAAAGACTTGGCTCTGGGATCAAATCTAAGAAGATATTCCGCCCATTGACAAGTTACAACTTCAGCGTGATAATGAGCTTCAGTCGCAATCTCAAACCAGAGTCCATTCTGTTCGTCACGGTATCGGCGACCGGCTTCAACAGTCTGCTGGTATTTGGAGGGAAGGGGTTTTATAGAAATGGCCTCCAGTATCGTCTCAATATCCAGATCAAGTGGTTGTGCGTTTGCCTGGCTCACGCAGATGAGAAGTAGTTCGATTGCATTTAGTAGCTTCAAATACTTGTGCGAAAGTAGTTCACCCAAGCCCTTGGATCATCTGTGGATGGCATTCCTTATGCGATCCATGAGGTCGAAGACGCGTTGGAACTTTTGAGGTGGAATTTCAACCTCAGAACAAAGAACAGCATATTGATTAATTAAATTTGGGACTGATCCTTGCTCAACCATCTTCACTTGCATCTCTCCAAACCCGTCCTTTTCAAGCTTTAGATTGCTTATCTGCTTCACTATATCGTTTCCGCTGTCCTTTAAAAAATCAGCACTCATTGTACACTTCACAGCAGGAACTTCTGGCAAAACTGCTTGCCCTGTAATGTAAAAAGAAAGATTTATTGTCAAAGAAGTCAAAGGTCAACATCTTTTAACAGTTTGATATGTTGAAGGTCACTAACATTCAGTTGCTAGCATTCCTTTAGCTTTCCTCAGCTCTCATCTTGACCCGGTCAATGTCAACCTCCGAACCGATAATTTTCACCAACTGCTCAACATCAACTAAAAAAGAACAAAAATTTATTTTATTCTACTTTAATTAATTTACTTAACATTGATTATCAAAATGGGCATTCAATATGAAGCAAAACTACCACTGTTTTGGAAACGGACGATTGCATGTAGAGGGCGGCTCAGATCGCACACAAAATCCACGACGAATCCTTCCCCACCCGAAAAATATTCTAGAATTGAATTTCTAGCCAACGGATACTTTCCACGAACCACCAGTGAGCACTGCTTAATCTCCAAATCCCCAGAAATGGCACTGTTCCTTCGCCTTATCGGAATGCTCTCAGGTTTGGAGAAGATGATCTATCCATTCCTTCTTTGAAGCACACAACTTGTCACAAAGCCAAGCAAACCTTTGAAATCTAGGCTTACTATAAGTTTCGTTGACCACAACTAAATAACACTGACCGTTTATCTGGGATAGACGCTTACAAGATTGGATAGCCCTTACAATTAACGTCTAACGTTAGTTGATATTTTGTAAACGAGCAAAAAATAAAGTAGGCAGATTTTTTTTGCAAGTTAACAGGAATGATTTCAGTGCACTTTCCCGTGCCTTTAAGGTTTACCAACCTAAAATATTTAATCTCGCGGTGAAATTCATAAGACACATTGACACAGTGAATTCGACAATTATCAAAACGAGAAAGACCTAAGGTCTGATGACTGTGAATGCAAAAATTACGTGATATGAAAAACGTGTTTCATAACGACTTTTGTAGTCATTTATCATAATATGCTGTCAATCGTTTATGTGTATGGATACGGATGCCTGAAAAAATGCATACGGCAGCAAAGCTTGCTTCTATAAGGTACTTTCATTCGGATTCGAACTTCCGTCGTCTGTCTTCTCCAAACGGCTGAAGTAACAACTTACTGGCTATCATAAGGACTTACTATCTAGATGAGCGACTAATTCTTGGATTCTCTCCACGATCTAATAGTCCAAGTCATTTGGCTGGAACGAGTGTAGCCAGTTTGATCTAAAATGTTTCAAAGCACATCTAGTATGTCAGTCGCGTGTCCAGGACGCACGGACAATAGGATGATTGCTCCGTTTACCTTCAAGAGCACGTTCGGTAATGATGGGAGGACAGGCGACGCAGAGTAAAGCTGATGTAGCTAGGATAAACTTGACCTTAACAGGAAGTTTGTGTGCCTTTAATACGTGACCAACTATTTCAGTAAAAATTTTTGGTACCTGTTGGTTTAGACAGTTATCGGAACAGAGGGCTTCGGTGTGGGGCTTCTCTGCGCTTAAATATTCTGAAAGTTCTGCCCTTTCGTTTCTAAAAACATTTTAAAAAAGTATTAAAAAATGATGTAAAAATCAATCACCTCTCCAGAAGCAAGTTTCAAGGGAATATTCGTTAACTTTAGGGCTTTAATAAAAATCAATGAATGACGATTGCATGAACACAAAATCATTACAAAACTCATTAAAGCTTAATTAATACAAGCATAAACATGAATGTAACACGACATAAAAGTTAAAAGTTGACACACGCAAAAACGTTGATTTGATCTGAATCGCCTTCAGTTGTTTTCCACAGGTTCCTCTCCGACTCCTCCATCGCAGGCAGAACCGATGTCAAATCTGCCTCTTCATCATATCATATTCGATAGGGTCGAACCTTTTGAATTTCTTCCTAATGAAGAGTGGTACATCGTCATTTGCCTCAAACTCGGCTTCATTATTGAAATTGAAACCGAGGACACCCAACGGTCGAAATTCCTTGCCACAAAGGAATATCCCTAGACTGTGAATGTATCTCTTATTCGGACGACGTTTGGGCTTCTTCTGTGTATAATGTAGGTGAATTACGCAATGCACATCAATTGTGATTTGAAAATCTGAAAAATTCGTCTCCTCAATTCCTTCTATAAATATACTACTCCCACAATGCCTACGGGAAACAGACACTGCTGAATTAAGGTGGGTTAATCCAGTAGACTCAACCGAAGACCCACATGAGGAATTTAATACTAATAAATCAGCGGTTTTATTACGAAGTTGGTGCCCAAATGATTCAGATCCGAAGTATCATCTCGTCTGGTCTTTATTGATAGTATCAATCTTGGTACCGAATGATACCAGAAACCTAGCCCATATGAAGAATATAAAAATTACGCGATGAATGCACCAAGAGTGACCTGAAAACAAAGCAGGCTGTGTCAGCGTTCCTGACCGATGGCTAATTACCCAAAAAGGCTATATTACCACCATTTAATTTGCTTTACTCACCAGCCATTCCGTAAAATTTTCCATAATACGCGATGCTCAAATCTACAAAATAAGCGACAAATACTTTAACATTCCCAAACGTCATAGCACCAATTTCATATGGTACCTTTATTCCGATCTCCAACCAATTCTTATCACAAACTTGACCCTCGTGGCTTCTACCCTCCCGGTCGCAACGCAATTGTTTAAGCTTCCTTCTCTGAAAAACATAATTGAAAGTGCCGTAATCATATATTTATTTGGCAACAAATTTTTTATCGGTACCCAATTAAATGACACAGATGCGTGAACGTTACCTCAGATCTTCACACAGGCTCCAACTTACACTATGCTCTCACGAAAGCTGTTAGATGAAACACATCAATCGAGAGTGAGCTATCGATGGAGAACTGTCATCAGTTCTAAAGTCCGTTGACCTGGGTAACCTTTTCTCAGAGAAACAACCGAGCACTTCTGAACGGGCCACGGAAGTCTGAGTACAGGAATGAAGGTGCCAACCCCGCTTCGCTTTCCCCATTTTAAATAGCTTCCCGAGCTTTTAGTCTGGTGTTCTTCAAGGAGCAAGTGATCCAGCCATTTCTTGATGGTGCGGAAGGATCCTTTGCACAACTGTGCACACGTGCTGAGCATCGACTTCACTTTTTAACAACACGGATACTCATCAAACAAAACTTTTCACCGACCAAACCGAAAAAGAATAACCACATCAGAAATCAAATCTCTGCGGAAGCTGACTGATGAGTGAAAGGAACGGGAGAAAAACACGCGTTGGAAATTTAATTCAAGAGGTATCTTCCGCCCGCTGGCTGAGACTATTATCGTGTTGCCCCAAACAATCCAGAACAGCGAAGAGCTATTGCTGGACTTTTTACCCCCATGGGTGGACCACATTAGTGTATTCGGGCAGATGTTAACATCCTACGAAGACTTATGATCTATTTTGCAGCCCTATTGCCGGACTTTTTTAGGGGTATGTTGCATATAAGAATTCCAGCGGACCGAAAATTTTCTGGTTGGATTACTAAATATTGCTCCATGAACTTCAATCGAACTAGGCTGTCTGCCGGACCTTTAACATAATGTAAACAGGAATATGTGGCTCTTATAAGTATGATTATATATTTTTTAATAACGGAAGGTATTGAAAGAGAGTAAAACGGGAAACGTCAGTATAAACTAGGACATTGAAAGATGCATGGTTTATTGGATGAAGTTGCGATCTTATCCTAGCTTCGGTGAAGATATCACATCATTCCAGCCTTCGTGGACTAACAGGACTACAAACAAAAAAAAACCTGAACACCTTTTCTGTAAAGAGAATTGTCAATCCCCTCTACTAGAGAGCTGGACTTTTCATTTTAAAATTGATTCGCTTATTTCAGATAACCACTAAGATCGTTAAATGGTATCCCATCTAATGGCAGGATAGTGGGCACGTGTCCTGCATAGGGGGTAAATAGTTCCACAGCAAATATGCATCTTCGTGTTCAAGAGCTTTGGCTCATCTAGAATCTAATGCTGCGAAGTTTTTTATATTTCTTGCTGCGCGTTCTGCGAAGACTGCAATCCATCTGCATCGACCGGATAGATACACTATTCATGACAAATTAATATATAATGGTCAACTGGAACTACACTAATTAGCCTACAATCAACAGTTTTACCAATTATACACTTGGTAGAATACTGGGCAATTTTATCTTGTTGCTTTACTATTTCAGTCCAAGACAATGATCCCGTATCTCGCCCTTTTGACGTGACACTATCGCTGATTCCATTCACTCGATTTCGTGTCCATCACCAAAACTCTCCAACCATTCCTGAGACTGAAGTTGGGGATCCTACAAGGGAGAATAATGACATCTATGTGTTTAAAAGCAGAGCATGTATTGTCTAGCGAACGGTTTGACTTATCTCATGAGTTCGACAGTCTTTAGCTCGACTTCGCTCATATACAGTAGGAGGAAAGCAATCTCCGCGGTGATTTGTCGGAAACCACGATGTTGATAAACAAATCAGTGACTAGATAGTGCCCCCGTTGAGAGAAGAAAACTCGGAGAACCTCGAAGACGGTGAAGCCGAAGGGAAATGAGGCGGAAGCCACCAGAAGACGCCCCCATCCCTTTCCGATGAGACCGAACTTAGTAAACGGAACAAATCGCCTTCCGAGCTTTGGTCTGGTGATAATTCGGTGTCAGACTGGTGACTCAACCACTCTGTTCGTTCCCAACACAACTTACAGTGGCCCACCGGGAAACTTTCGCCAAATTCAAATCGTCGTAACAGAAATATACTTACCTGAGTATTTACATTCTTATCCCATAACGTTCCAAAAAATCCCTCTGTGGGTCGTTTGCGAGAGGCTTGGGATCGGAGCTCGCAGCAGAATTAAGCAGAGTCCAACCTTTTTTCAGTTTTCAGCCGTTTGCATAAAGAGCAGCAATATTCACCCTCAGCAGACGTCATCCCTAATGATTTAAAATTTAAAACGCAGTCACTATTACCATTTTGTAGATTTTCAATGAAAAGGATGTTAGATGAGTGGAATTTGTTCTTTTATGACAAGAATTCGCTTGCATGCTTCGAGTATCTACGTCAAGCGGCACTATGTACAATGGGTCGAGTTTTTGAAGTGTCTATTGTGCGCGACATATCATCGCGGATACTTAATGAGTTGCGTTAATAGACAAGAAACCAATGAATTATGTACGTTTTGTTTATGCATTTTATCTTATGGTACTAAACATTAAGCCATGTCAGGCAACTAGCGACAATATTACTTATACATTCTGTTCTAAATTCGAAATTATGTTTATTCAAAAGAAGAAGACATTCACATGACACTTATAATTTACGGTATAATGAGAAAAGCTAAATATCAAGAGCCCAAATAATGGTGACAAAGCTTATGCACAAATAAAATTATCGGGTAAACAGCCCGCTAGTTGAGTAAATTCTGTAATCAATTATGATAGTGGGTGATGTGTTCTACGGGGTAACTCTAAGGAAGCGCGAACGGATATCGAGATACAACTTGTTGCCCAAGGCACATCGCTTGGAGATCAGGGCTAAATATTAAAAAACACTATATTATAGTTTTGTATGGGTATTTCAAGATTTGTGTAGTCAACGTAAGTTAAGACGTTTACTGACTTGATCCGCAATCATCATCTGTCTTTCAAAAATAACAGCAGCAAAGCATGTTCCCGCAGAGATCCGAAGAACTCTTTGATTAATTGGAGTGCCTACTCCTGCCATTACAGAGTGATGGGCTATCTTGTCCTCGTCGTCCCCTGTGCCACAACAGACCATCCCATCCTTCGCCCACGCGTACAGTTTTCCATCGATAGTTACTGCATAGGATGAGTAGATCCGCTGCTACTGAAGACCCAGTTATTTTTCAATGCGTGTCACACCATCCGTCAGCGTTGCATCCTTTGGGATAAAATCCCCAATCCAAGCTGAGGTCTCTCACTTTCCCCCATAGTGTACCGACCCTGAAATTGAATATTTCATTTATCTTTAGCACATTTATTTGTAAATGAAAATAATACTAGTCATACCATCATTTGAGAGTGCTACAATGTGAGAGTCCCCACCACAGATTTGATTCCACTCAACCTTGGAGTCATCCGCTTTTAATGTGAATGCAGGGCTCTTAATAGGAGATAAAACATTCTCGACGATTCTATCCCTGTTTGGATGCACATTAAAATTGTTACATTACACCCAGAAAATATATAAAAATGTTTGTGCATGAATTGTACCTAATTCCGAAAAGCAGTTTAGGCCACAAACATAAACGTCTCCGGAATGATATGCGACGAAGAAGGACGCGTTTTTGCTGCAAAAAACGTTACTGATAACTAAATCCTCCTTCAAGACAGACATAACTGGGACCCGCTTGGGATGAGAATGGTAATCTGTAATAGTAAAAGTGCTTTATAATGTTAATCTAGAATAATAATTCTACTTATTTCGTTTAAGGTAAACGATTACTCTGAATCCTTTCCGTTGCATTTTGAACTGTTTTATTAGGCCTTCGAGTGGACTGAAGTCGAATTTTGTCAAACTGACTCCGCCCGAGTTGACCATGTTCATTCGACCCCATTGAGTAAACGCTGCCCGACTCCGCAGAAAGACCAAATGGTTTGAGCCGGATGCAATTTCCTTCACTTTAACGCAATCCCCCAAATCATCCAAAATCGTGATTGGGTAGACATTCCGGATGAGCTTCATCTTTAGCAGATTGCACCGTTACAAACATGTCCCACGAGGCGAGCTAAAAAGCAGACGAATAAATGTGGATGGTTGCGAGTATAAAGTTAATTGATTAGTAAAATTTGACATGTCAGCATTACCTCAAAAGCACCCCAAGCGAACACATTTCCTCCAACTGTCAAAGCCGCTGAGTGGTGATCTCCAGCTGTAATTTGTGCAACCGCTTCGGGAAGCTCCACTTGTTTCGCCTCATAGTCAACCCCGGTGTCTGTCGCTCTCCCCAGTTCCTTTATACTATTCGATCAAACGACAACACCTTGCCACTTTCCGTGAGAACGATAGTATGTGCGAATCCACACGCGACTGCTTTGACCTATGGGGAAAAAAATTCGCACATAATATTCTATCTGGAACAGCGGAAACTGGAATATCAATGAGAAACATACTTTTACGCTCGCCAAGGAAGGAACCTGACATGGGAAAGCCATGAAGACCTCATCATATCCTAACGAGCCAGACACGCCGTTCCGAAAGTGAAGAGCTCGCCGGATGGAGGTGGAGTAGGTCCAGCAACCGACAATGCGTCAGACTCAGCGCTAACTTCTGCCGTCACAAGTCCTCCATAGCTTCCGGAACGCTGCTCCTTAGTTAATAAAAAATTAAGTTATCATAGGCAAAATTGAGTTAAATACTATAGAAAAGTGAACACAAAGTGGGAGGATTAAAACTATTATTAGTATGCTTTTACCAACCGTTGATTCGTGTGAGACATGCTAAATAAATACTGATCCACAATAACTTCTCTCAAAGCGTTAGAAAACGGAAAAGGAGTTGTATGAATAGTGGAGTGAGTGGTAGAATATCCAGAAATCCTGTTTGATTTTAATTAGTGCCTGAATAAAGGAGGGGGAAATAAGCTGCAACGATAGAAGACCCGACACAATAGACATAAA
>LJIJ01002312.1:0-28572 GCA_001718145.1 Orchesella cincta
GCAATATCTTACCAACTTGCTGATTAAATACCAAAATTGCTATGTAGCCTATCGAGTAATAAAGTAGCCATAAACGTTGCATAACCAATTCTGTGATAAAGTAGCCACAGTGGATAGGTAGCCAATTTGGTGATAAAGTAGCCAAATTGGATAGGTAGCCAATTTGGTGATAAAGTAGCCAAATTGGCTACGTAGCCAAATTGGTGATAAAGTAGCCAATTTGGCTATGTTGGAATACATGGATAGGTATCGTGGAACACATCCCTTCCCAAAACTGACATTTACCCACAACTTAATAGAGTCTCATATGTGCATTTATGTGTAATTTGATGTGCTGAATCCGATGGTGAAATCGATTTACGATTTATTGAACCGTTTAAAATGAGACTCACATATCCAATATGGCTACTTTTTGACTTTTTGCCATACCTATCTGTATTAAAAAGGTAGCCACTATGGCTACTTTGAGGGTAGCCAATTTGGTGATAAAGTAGCCAATTGGCCATGTTTCCTGGAGCTGATTAGTAGTCTTTGTCTGCGTATACCTTTCCAGTTAGTGTAAGAAGGTTGAACCCATCTAGTTTTTCCACTCGTAATAATTTTTCTGAGGTTGTTCAGTCTCCAAGTTGGGGAAAAGATTGGGGGAGAGCTGCCTCAATAGGATGCGCAAATCTTCTCTTGACAGAATAAATTCTCAACCTGTTGTCAGTCCAAACTGAGACACGCTGTTAGGAAATAAATCGGAATGCAAGCAAAGTTTCTTGGAGTCTCAATTTGCCTTTCTAGTTTATCTTAACGAAAGCATTGATACGCTCGTCGTTGCTTCCTTTAGTAGCACAAGTGAGAGTACTCGTTCAATCGAAAAATGGAACAAATATAACATTTTCACAGGCTGAGAAAACGTTGGGATGCTGAGTATGGAAGGTATTTCACAGCAATACTGCAATTCAGTGGAAGATACTGTATCACAGAGAATATTTACTCTAAAAGTGTTTAAGCTCAGAAAACCTACGAATGGTAGATTCATAACATAACGTATGGGTTCCTGAGATAAATGATTAGGTTGATAGGTTGAAAGTCTCTCAAATTGGATGAAACCTTACAGGATTTAAATAAGCAAAGACGTCATTCTTTAAATGCCAAATACCAGATAAAAACATTAGGTAGATTCCAGATGCCGTCAAGATCATTGCCAATAATTAAATTTGGGAACATTTAGTAGAAGGCGAAAACGAGAAGCTTTCATGGCATATAACCGGTGTTTACTTCAACTCTATAAAAATTGAAGCCAGCTGTATTAAAAATGCGGCTATGACGCTTGTAAAAAAATTCATACAGCAGTGTGTAGATACATAGTTTTAAACTGGGATCTGAATTGAAAAACAAGGTGAGCTTGGCAGTTTTCAATTACTTATACGTACGGTGACATACCAGGGTCTAAGGAGTTCCAAGAACCGTGCAATTTCCTTCAATTTCTAGCCTTTCATTGCACTTTCACCTTCACTAACTTTAGTAATTTGACACTGGATTGGGTTTAGAATGCGGATCATGGTGATTTTAAAAAAAACAACATACAAACTGATTGCGAGTGGGAAAGGATGACAGGAATTTATTCACTCATAAAATGTTGATCGCCTTTTAAATTGGCTGCATTGAATACTGATGCGTATTCTACCTTTATTTTAAGTACGGATCCTTTAAGGTTTGAATATTATAAAAACAAAAATGGATGGGATGACTGTTTCAAGACATCATGATTGTCAGCAACCTCAATTATGAATACCATAGGTTGTTGCTGATGGTCTTGAACTTTAATGCAGTTGTCAGAAAGAATCCAGTTGCCGTCACTCCATTCAAACGTAAAAAGCTGCGGCGCAAATGGAGAGAAAGTGAGCACAATGTTAGCTTTCAAGTTTTCTCCTAGCTTTTAAAAACCAGTAGAAACACGGCAACTTTTACCTTCTACAAATAATACCCTTCCACCTTCAAACACCAAAGAACTAATTTAAGCCAAGCCATGCACCAAGCATTTAAAACTGTCGAGGTGGAATCATTCTGTGGATTTAAAAGTGTTTACTAAAACAACAACGACTGTTTCTCTTAAATTGTTAAGGAATCCCCTGGAGAACTAAGGAGGAGGTTTTGTATTTTTGTAAGCCATGGAGAAAACGAAGTATATCAAATACAGTATAAATAATTATTCGAGTTATTTTACACATTCATGAATTACATCAAAGGGAACCTCATTCGATATTTAAACAGTATCATTTCAATTTCCGCTGCAAGTGGGTATTTCTGTCGATCCGTAATATTTGGGTGAAAGCTACAAAGAGGTATATGTATTTAAAAAATTAGCTGCATACGATTAAGTTGAATATCTGCAATTTGCTTGTATTTTAATACAATTTGATGAGTCCTTGAATAAAACTCACGCATTTCATTAACGTCCAAATTATCACCTATTTATGAATTCGCAAATATAGGCTAGTTTAGCGAAAATTGAAACGTTACTTTTACTAAAGAAAAACCTGTAACCATATGCTCCATTTGAGTTTCCTTGAACTGTCACAGTTACATATGCTACGAGTTACCCAATAAACATTTTTCTAAGGCAAATCACTGGCCCTTGTATTATATGATCTCCGGCCCATTGAATGTTTTGGCCACTCAGCCAGAGATTCACCCAACAAAATTCAAATGTTTTAAACGGCCCATGCACGGGCCATAAAACAGTGCCGAACGTTTGCCATACAATTACCTGTGTGCCCTTTGATGTACCATGCACTTTTGGTGGCTTCATGAGGTGTTGTTTTGTATACATAATGGATAAATAATGCACGCAAAGAGAGAAATATACATGTTCATTTCATTTATAACGCATCAATACATAAGTAACAAATATTTATTCAGCTTAACCTATAATGTTTTGTGTATGGAATACAAATAAAACTGGAGTTATATGGCAGCATCACACACTTATGACTAAGATCGGAAAGATTTATGATGATTTGCTGAATACAACTACTTGGGTTTACCATAAATATTCCAAACTTTGAACTGTTACATGGGTAATTGCATACAACCCATTTTTGTAAAGTATCACAGATCAAACTACACCTTTCTTCCCCCAATCCTAGTATTTGTTTAACCAGAACTATCACACCGATTTTGTATAAAAACAGTTAGGTTAGCAATTTTAAAAATACAAAATACAGTTATTCATGGCTTGTAAACTTGCATTAGTTTATAATAAATTGGATTTTTACTCGTGTTTCTGTTATCTGAGATTGTTGGGACTTTCTTTGCGATTGTTCAGCGTACTTTGATCAGGACTGAGGATTGCGCTTGACAGTTGTGGCTGTGACCGTTGCATTTTGTCCTGATGGCACAACGGATTATAGATTGGAGCAGCGTACTGTGGAGATAAGTTTTGGCGGCGTTTGTAGGTAAAAAACCTAATTTGACATCAAAACACATCACAGTTATACGTAAATTACTTACTTACAACTTATAATCATGTAGTGTTTATAATTATAACATACCTCGTGGCGATAAGATGAGAGGTAGAGTGGGTTCTTGAAATTTTGAGTGGATTGCTCGTGAGTCCGAAACAGAGTCTTTGCCACCTTCCTGTTCTTGAAAACTTTTGGAACTTTGGAACTACGCTGCTGTTCTCATCGGATGTTTCATTGTATCGGGTTGTCCTGCGTCGGCGCTTTGAATTGGGTTGTTTTTCGTCTTCTGTTTCAATGTCGATGTGATCTCAGCTGTTATGGCTTTCCGTCTGGCCTTTGATTCCGTATCTAATAAAATAAAATTGATTGCATCAAACTATTGATTCTGTACATCTGTTCATTATCAATACAAAATAAATAGTGTAAATGAAAGTTTTACCTGTATACGTTAACACACGAACTTCCATTCTCCATCGAGATTTGGTGGAGTGAGCTTCCGAGCGAGTTCATTGGCTCTAAATGTTGACACTTTAGGATACAGACAAAACTTATTGCCTTTTAATAACCAACTTGATGAAATGAACTGACAAGTGTTTTCCGTTGGAAAACCACAACAGCGTACACATTACTCATGCTAATCACTTGGCCTCGTCAATAGACCAATTTAGAAAAATTACTTAAATCACAGTTCACGACGAGTTATTAGAAGTGACTTAATAATGAAATGCATGAAGTACAAGCCAATTTACCAAACCAATTAAACTTAACTTTAAACGTAAAAAGACAGAATTGTGCACTAGCATTCCCAACAAAGATACGGAAAATATTGTGAAAATCACAAGGTCGATGGATTTATCCTCTCCACAAATCAACCGCCCATTTTGTGCGACGCAATATGCCTAAGGCATGCATATACCGTAGCGGATCTGAACAACTGAATCAGGAAAGGATATTTGTGGCATGCGTTATGTATATACTGCGTGCGCAACGGACGTTTTCATCGTTTCGTCTTATGCCAGGATAGCTGGCATGTTATGATGCAACATAAATTACTTGGGCCATGTATGGTAAACAAAAGCATGAAAACCGATGGTATGTAGAATTTGTTTACATTTTAGTGGCAACATTAAATGTATGGGCCATCCGTGGGTATTCTTTGGCAAAAATGTCATTTTATTTGCCATCTATGACTTTCATTGATGACAAAAAACAAGAATGGACCATTCATTCTATGATTTCTCTGTCTATTGGGTATGCCGTAAAACCCAAAATATGCAAAATATGCGGCAAAATCTGTCAGTTTGCAAACAAAATGTATGCAAAATCATAAACAATCCGGACCGTAATCATTACTTAACTAAAAATACGAGTATAGTTTAGGATACTCATTACCAGAGCGTTCATTAGAATTTGTTTGTGTTCCCTTGAATGTATTTGAGTGGAAAAAGTTTATACTTAATGTTATTGCACGTTTTGCTTAAATATTTGCAGTGATGAGTGAAAGGCATGTGTTTATTGACATGGAGCTAAATAAATAAATGAATAATATATAACATACATAATAAAATACACTTAAATAAAGGCTACCTGATAATGCGCCGGGCTGTATATGCGACAAAACAAAGCGATTGAGAATTACAAATAAAAGTTTCGATTTTAGAGTTA
This sequence comes from Orchesella cincta, assembly GCA_001718145.1. NCBI lineage: Eukaryota > Metazoa > Arthropoda > Collembola > Entomobryomorpha > Orchesellidae > Orchesella > Orchesella cincta. The sequence continues at coordinate 5,121 of LJIJ01002312.1, forward strand.
CGATTGTGCATTCGAGAATCCATGTTTGCAGTTGAAAATTTCTGCATTTGTATTAGAAAATTAAAAATTGAAATCTTAAACTCTAGATTGTCTTGTTTACATTAACAAATTTCCCAGATTCTGCCTACAAAATATTATATGGAGAATAAAATGTTTACTTTTAAGATTGCCAGACTGATTAACTGGAATTTCGCCAAGCTTACGGTAGTGACTTTGTAGTATTCCTTATTTTTGTACCTGTCTATTGATCTGACTTTTTATTATTTATGCATTATTAAAAATTTGCTTGTTGATTCTTTACTAACATTAGAAAAAATTAAGCACTTAAGATTCTGAGCTGAAAAATTTAGAATCTGCAAAACGTTCAGAATAAGGGGGTTACAAAAAAGGTAAAAATCAAGGACTACGTAAGAATTGCGAAATTCCAGTTAATCAGTCTGGCAATCTAAAAGTAAACATTTTATTCTCCATATAATATTTTGTAGGCAGAATCTGGGAAATTTGTTAATGTAACAAGCAATCTAGAGTTTAAGATTTCAATTTTTATAATTTCTAATACAAATGCAGAAACTGGAATATGAAACAAAAACTTTTCAACTGCAAACATGGATTCTAGAATGCACAATCGTAACTCTAAAATCGAAACTTTTATTTGTAATTCTCATCGCTTTGTTTTGTCGCATATACAGCCCGGCGCATTATCAGGTGCTTTATTTAAGGTTATTTTATTATGTATGTTATATATTAATTATTTATTTATTTAGCTCCATGTCAATAAACACATGCCTTTCACTCATCACTGCAAATATTTAAGCAAAACGTGCAATAACATTAAAGTAAAACTTTTTCCACTCAAATACATTCAAGGGAACAAACAAATTCTAATGAACGCTCTGGTAATGAGTATCCTAAACTATACTCGTATTTTTTAGTTAAGTAATGATTACGGTCCGGATTGTTATGATTTTGCATACATTTTGTTTGCAAACTGACAGATTTTGCCGCATATTTTGCATATTTTGGGTTTTTACGGCATACCCAATAGACAGAGAAATCATAGAATGAATGGTCCATTCTTATTTTTTGTCATCAATGAAAGTCATAGATGGCAAATAAAATGATATTTTTGCCAAAGAATACCCATGGATGACCCATACATTTAATGTTACCACTAAAATGTAAATAAATTCTACATACCATCGGTTTTCATGCTTTTGTTTACCATACATGGCCCAAGTATTTTATGCCGCATCATATTATAACATGCCAGCTATCCTGGCTTAAGACGAAACGATAAAAATGTCCGTTGCGCACGCAGTATATACATAACGCATACCAAAAATATCCTTTCCTGATTCAGTTGTTCAGATCCGCTACGGTATATGCATGCCTTAGGCATATTGCGTCGGCACAAAATGGGCGGTTGATTTGTGGAGAGGATAAATCCATCGACCTTGTGATTTTCACAATATTTTCCGTATCTTTTGTTGTGGAACGCTACACAATTCTGTCTTTTACGTTCAAAGTTAAGTTTAATTGGTTTGGTAAATTAACTTCTACTTCATGCCATTTCATTATTAAGTCACTTCTAATAACTCGGTGTAACTGTGATTTAAGTAATTTTTCTAAATTGGTCTATTGACGAGGCCAAGTGATTAGCATGAGTAATGTGTACGCTGTTGTGGAGTTTCCAACGGAAAACACTTGTCAGTTCATCCCATCAAGTTGGTTATTAAAAGGCAATAAGTTTTGTCTGTATCCTAAAGTGTCCACATTTAAAGCCAATGAACTCGCTCGGAAGCTCACTCCACCAAATCTCGATGGAGAATGGAAGTTCGTGTGTTAACGTATACAGGTAAAACTTTCATTTACGCTATTTATTTTGTATTAATAATGAACAGATGTCCCAGAACAATAGTTTCATGTAATCAAATTTATTTTATTAGATACCGAATCAAAGGCCAGGCGGAAAGCCATAACAGCTGAGATCACATCGACATTGGAAACAGAAGACGAAAAACAACCAATTCAAAGCGCCGACGCAGGACAACCCGATACAATGAAACATCCGATGAGAAAAGCAGCGTAGCCAGCACTCCGCTTCCACGTATTGTGCATCCCAAACGACGAAAACTTTCAAAAGTTCCAAAAGTTTTAAAGAACAGGAAGGTGGCAAAGACTCTGTTTCGGACTCACGAGCAATCCACCTCAAAATTTCAAGAACCCACTCTACCTCTCATCTTATCGCCACGAGGTATGTTATAATTACAAACACTACATATTATAAGTTGTAAGTAAGTAATATACGTATAACTGATGTGTTTTTGATGTCAAATTAGGTTTTTTATCTACAAAACCGCGCCAAAACTTATCTCCACAGTACGCTGCTCAAATCTATAATCCGTTGTGCCATCAGGACAAAATGCAACGGTCACAGCCACAACTGTCAAGCCGCAATCCTCAGTCCTGATTCAAAGTACAGCTGAACAATCGCAAAGAGAAGTCCCAACAATCTCAGATAACAGAAACACGAGTAAAAATCCAATTTATTCTAAACTAATGCTAAAGTTTACAACCATGAAAACTGTATTTGTATTTTTTAAAATTATATTAAATTTGGTTAAACAAATATTAATGGAGAGAGCGTCCTATTTGATCTGTGTTTTACAGAATGGGTTGTATGCAATTACCATGTAACAGTTCAAAGTTAGGAATATTTATGGTAAACCCAAGTAGTTGTATTCAGCAAACTCTAAATCTGTCCGATCTTAGTCATAAGTGTGTGTGATGCTGCCATATAACTCAAGTTTTATTTGTATTCCATACACAAAACAATTATAGGCTAAGCTGAATACGTATTGTTACTTATGTATTGATGCGTATAAATGAAATGAACATGTATATTTCTCTCTTTGCGTGCATTATTTATCCAGTATACAAAACAACACCTCATGAAGCCACCAAAATTGCATGGTACATCAAAGGGCATACTGGTAATTGTATGGCAAACGTTCGGCACTGTTTTATGGGCCCGTGCATGGGCCGTTTAAAACATTTGAATTTTGTTGGGTGAATCTCTGGCTGAGTGGCCAAAACATTCAATGGGCCAGAGATCATGTAATACAAGGGCCAGTGATTTGCCTTAGAAAAATGTTTATTGGGATTTGATTTTTTTCTGAAACTTTCTACACGCTTGATCATTAAAACCAAGTTGAGACTTCCAAGCTATTTTCAAATTCTAATTTGATTGCTTTATAACTTCCTTCAAACTGCCTTTAAAAGCTTCCTTTAGAAAAATATTATTCTTTTTCGATGATGCTAGTTATTATATATGGTCTTTTTCCATAAATGTCCATGTCCTTTGCATAAATATAGACACGCAGTAATTTCGTGGGAAAAGCATTTAATTTTGAGTAAAATACATGAAAACCTCACTGTTGACACTAATTTGTTTGCAAGGGTAGCATTCAGATAAATAAACACCAATATATAATATAGATGCAGTGGCGGAACTAGAGGCTTGAGGCCGGGGTGCAAGCTGGACTATTAAGGCCCCTTTTCCATATAACCAATAATCGAAACAAAACATGACGAAGTTTACAGCATCCTAAATATACATTGTAAGTATTTTTTTAAACAAAAAGGCATGAGGATGTCAGGTGTTTAAGTTCCAATTATGTTTTCTGGCAATAGACGGCTTACACGACCAAATATATTTCACAAAGCAGAATTCGAAATTAGTCACAGTCAAACCTGATGATTTGATGATAAGCAAGCAAATTCATGCAGACCTTAGCGAATCTAAGTAATGCTTGAGTTTATGTAGGGAGGATAGTGCTTTTATGGACTAATATATTTTACACAAAAGGTAAAACAAATCAAGCAATCGAAATTTTTCTACAGTTGCAGGTAGATAGGCAAATCCTGCAACCCGAAGAATACCGTACCTAATTAAATCAGACGTGATTTTTCACTATATTTACGCATGTTTTTGTGGATAATGGTTGATGGCGTAGGTTGCTATACCTATCGCGATGTTGAAGCGTTATATACTAGTTTAAGAATTCAAGATTGTAAAAAAACACTGCATTGCAGCATATAAGAGATTTGTAATGCTAATCCGATAATGTAATCATAAGTGAACAACAATTTATGGAACTACTATCATTAAGTCTTGATATAATTATGTGGAATACGCAAACAGTATGTATTTTCAGCATAGGGAATTGAAATGGGTAATTCAGCAAGTGTGGGAATTGCGAACTTAACAGTATTTCATGAAATAGCAGTTTGTTTAAGATAACGAAGATATTATTATGTACAAACGCTTTTTAGATGACATATTTATGGCAGTTTGTATGGATAATATTATATGCATGGAAGAATGGCAGAAAAATCTACTTTGTCATAATTATCTCAAATTCACGCATGAATATAGTCAAACATCAATCAACTTCTTAGACGTTAATGTAAAGTTACTGGAAAACAATAGATTACAAACTTCATTATACTGTAAACCAATGAACAAACATGTATATTTACAGGCAGAGTCAGATCATCCTGTTCACTTAAAAAATTCGTTATTTTATTCTCAAGGCCTTCGTGTAGTAAGAATATGTTCTGATTTTTATAGCCGTATCAGTCACCTACATTCATTGTACAAAAAGTTCATGGAACGAGGTTATGATGACAGGATTCTGTATCCCACCTTTCTAAAGCTTTGTCTCTGTAGCAGGGTTGAAGCTCTCAAACCCAAGACAAAAATTCTATATACTTACTTGTCTGCTCATAATCCTGAAATCTTGAGAAACTATACCGAACTGCCTCCATGCCCAATGAAAGACAGTAGCAACAGAATATTTGTCATTTTTCCTTTTTACGGTCGGATACCCAACTACGCAAACGAAATAGTACACTACATGCGAGAAAACGTCGCATTACATTGTACACAACATGTATACAAAAAACTTGTTGATGATTTGGATGTTAAAGTTGTATTCTCTCGAACCTCAAACCTCTAAGAAGAGCTCTCCAAAAAGTAGAGCAAGTTAAATCATTTTTAGCTAAGAAATCTCCCGATTTATTATTTTATTACAAACTATGAGATTAATCACAGGTAGGTTCATTGGTATTATTGTAACAATATTGTATTATAAACCTGTCTCCTCTTAAACTTTAATTGTATTGAAATTGCCATGAAATTAATTGTAGAATATTATTTCATAGCCTGACGAAGCAATGTCTCATCGTGAAACCGGTCGCTGTCGCTAAATAAATCGTTTCCGAGTTCAAAGTACATCAGTAGTTAGTTTTGTGCATCTTATTTACTGAAACGTGGCACCTCTCTAGTAGGCTCTTTTCAATCTCATTCAACTGCATGAAAATAGTACGGTAGCAGAATGTTGAAACCGTTTCTATTTTTTCCATGTAGATTTTAGAAGAATCTTTCTACCCGGTAACAAAATGTGCTAATGGTAACCACTATCACAAAAAGCTTCTTGAATACGCGTAATGTTGAACATATTACTAATGTGTCAATTGCACAAATGCCATAGCTCGAGGAAGATTTCAAAATATAATAAACAAACGTTGCGATTACATGACAAAACCAGGAGTATTTCTCAAGAGGAAGATAACTGAAAACCTACGTAGACTTTCTAAACAGAATTTTATAGAAATTAATTTCTTCAATCAACTTCCTCATTTTTATTATAATGTAACGAATAAAAATTACGCGCGTAACTGAGAAACTGCACATGCTGAGAACTTTCTTTTTCAAATTGCACATTCCAACTGGTTTAAGTTACTAATATTAAATAAACCTTTTGTCGGACCCCAAAGGCCCCCTAGGACCTCTTGGCCCCTGTGCCGGGGTGCGTTGCACCCCCTACTTTTCCGCCACTGATAGAATGGACACCGAAATGACCAAAAAACGCATTTACTTGATGAACATAGTTTAATGCAAAGTTCATAAGGTTACAGGCAACTTACTATAGTTGATATGTTTCAAAACATAGAATAATTCTATATATATACAACTCTATTTTGTATATATATAGAAAATTATTCTATGGTTCAAACATATATATACTCTGCTACCTTCCAGGTATCACGTTCAAGCACATACAAATAATACCTTCCAAATCAGAATTAGTAAAGGCTAGATTTAATACCGAGGAACCAATCGGAAACTCAGTTATAAGCTTAAAACTCATGTAACTTCTTTTCAGTCGTTTACCTACCTCAATCTATGACAAAAGAAATTTCTACTCCCCCGATTCTTTTGAGAGAATTAGTTGGATTTATTTTTATCCATGCCTTTCAGCATTATTCAATTTATAATTTTATCTACTGAGAAAATATTCTCATTACTTTCAATCTCTTCTCGCTTCTTTCACAATTTCATCAGCTTTTGAGAAAAATATTATATTTGCTTTGACTTATTTTTTCTCAGCTCTTTTGAGGATGCGAATAGATGGTATCACATCATTTTCGATATTATTTCTTTTTGTGTCTAATATCACGCAACCAAAATGAGATGCGACTCCACAACGTGAGAGTGTTGCAAAAGAAAGGATACCGAGAAGACGACGTTATTATAAGCATTTCTAATACTACACCGGAAATTGGAGTAGGTGTTTGTCTTTCTTTGTGCTCACATTACCCAGTAACTTAAGATATTTTCCTCTTTGTAAATTGGATTGCGGCTTATTTAGTCTGGACCGGAGACTATATTCTGACCATAATTGAATTTCACAACTTACAAATCTGACAACGTGGACTACACCATTCTAAGAATATTCTTGACAGCAAGAAAGGGGAAGGGTGTTAGGCTAAAAATTGACTTCTATGTTCTGAAGCTGTAATAGGATACCGGATATAATGATCAACTAATTAGGAATCTAAACTTTTGTTGATAAAACAAGGACGGAAGTCTTATAGGCAAATGGAGTCAAATTGAGAAAGTATATAATCAGATGTAGAACCACTTTCTTCATCGAAACATACTTGAAACCCACACAACTCCTTCACTTAAACTTTCCAGTTTATATATTACATGAAGACAGACAGACGTGCTTTCATGAGAAACAATGCAAGTGCTCGTTAAATTTGGTTGTTTAAGTGGAACAAGCCCTGGGCTTACAAAGGAGAAACATTTATTCATTCCCACAGCTGAGAACACCATGGTGAATACCAGTAATTCAGCCATTTCAGTTTGGCGTGGGAATAAATCGGATGATTGAAGACACGATTCCAAAATTAATTATGACAAATAATGAATGCTACTCTATAATCTGACATCATTTAGTTTCGCAATAATAGGATAAAGGAACCGACTAGAAGACAAGTTTCTTGGGAATCAAAGACGTCATCATAGTTTTGGCTTCCGATAATACAGCAAAATTTAATAAACTACATAAAAGTAGTGATATTGAATTCCACCGCGTGAGCACAACTCTACATTTCAGAAGGTAAAATACATTTCAATTACTAAAATAGAATAATTATTTTTGCGAATGCATTGCTGATAAAGTTTAGGACAACAGAAAATTTATTTGAGATGATAGGTTTGCTACTCTTACTTCGCACTAAACATATGCGATGCGAGATGAGTATTTGAGATATGAAGTGTGATAATGTTGAGAATTGAGTATTTTTTATCTAATCAAACAAAAAGCAATTTTAACTGTTCCATAACATAATGGGTTTTCTTTGGGAATTTCAATGTCGGTTTAAATTCCTTTCTACTACTTCAATATCTATCACGCTTGTGTTTCTCAGTTATTTGCATGTACATGCTTCTTAAACCTCAAGCATCCTTGTTGTATTATTGCTCTCACAATTCTTTTAGAGTATATAATTTAAAATAATGTTGAAATGGGTAGAGAAAGGTAAACATCTGTAAAGTAAAAGGAAGTATAATAACAACTTGTGATTTAAAACGTGCGCTGTAACAAAAAGGATACTTACCGACTGCTCTCTCTCAGCATTAAACATTGTTTATTGTATTTAATTAAAAATAACAATCCATAAAAAAATTCAAGTTCTTACTTTCACGGCAGCTCTATTTCGTTCAACCTTGGTTACGCACCGTTTATTGTAATAAAACGGCTCAACTGCATTCAAAACCTTTCCCGGAAGCAAAATTTCAAATGAGTCCCTAACATATTTTTAAAAACAACTATGTATCAACTTTAGAAGTCTATTTTTAGTATATGAATCCAAGCCTAGGCTTGCCTGACCTTACCAAAATGGAAATTCTGACCCAATTCCAAAAACATTTTGGAAGTATGTAGTTGAATGTGAACGCATAGCTTGTGTATGTTTGTGACAAAGTAAACACTAAATACGATTTTAACCAAAAGGTTTTACATGCAGAAAACATCATTCATAAAAGCGTATGCACAATGGATTGTGTTTGCTAACTATTTTGAGGTCTTATATTTACTGGAACGTGCTCTTACAAGCAAACCAAAGGATTATATTTGTTTTCTGTACTTATCAAAAAGCATTGTGTTTCAGAAAGGAAGCTTGAAAAAGGTATCAGGGAAGTACTGACCTTTCTCAAGTTAATGACGTGTGGTTTATTTCATAACCCATACAAAGCTCTTTTTAATGAATTCACGCTCCCGCTCTCAACGTTTTTTTTCTGTTTCTCTGATGCTTTCAAAGATTCTTGCAGTGATATTGTAATTAAGTTGAAATTAATCATCATATTTTTTATCCTTCAAATACATAAAATCCCTTAAGGATAAGGCTTGGCAAAACGGTAACTAGGTTTACATGGTTCTCAAAGCCTACCCGTATTGCCAGATAATTCGGTATAACCGTGGGAAACGTACGGGAACTTCGGGTTGGCTTCGGCTGACTTTAGGAAATCTTTCCCGACCATTTCCCGACATAACAAATGTACATACTAAAAATAGTGACATGATAATATATTTCGAGATACGTCCCAACCTTGGCCCACACGCTTGCAGTCTCATCTCATATTTCTCCTATTCCATTCCCTAAAGTTGTGTCTTTGGGAGGGAAATTGCATCAAGCTCCATTTCTTGTTGTTTTGTCATTCATCGTGCATAGTAATTGTTAGTCGCTTTTACGACTTTGCGATGCCTTTCTACGCAGTGATAGCCTTTACCAAGGAAAATTCTATTGACGTGGTTTCCTCAAAGTGGTTATTTGAGAGTGACAAACAGTGCTATTGGCCTGGTAAACGGTCTGGAATAAATATTGCTAAAATCACTCGTGATCATACGATTCCTGCAGCGCATTGGATAGTTTTCGATTGTCGTGTGCTAGGAACATTTGGTAAGTAGATGCTTAAACATTCAAATATGAAATACTTAGAGGTTAACTTTAGCTGAATTGATCAAAACTACACAATTTTGACGTTAGGTGACTATCAGGAAGCTAGAAAGGGTTGCCAGAAAGCCGTGTTTACGTCGAATGTGGAATGTTCGTCATCTGACACAAGAGAAACCCGGAAAAGAAGAAAAACAACAAGCATTCCAACAAACAGTGCCTGTAGTGTTCCTACATTTGATTATCATGATGTGAAGGATGAAATTCAACACCTAACTGCTAGCAATAGTTCAACAAACGATGCCTCAGGGTTTCCATCAAGTGACAACGAATCAAATGAGGGAATCAGGCAGTTTAACTATCAACTCCCTTCGGGTCTTACTCCCGAGAACCAAGTTAGCTGTCGAGCGAGAAGGTTGCAAAAAAACAGGTTCTCCCGTGAATATGTCTGGGCAAAGGCGAATTGTTGCACTCTCCACCAAGGTGGAAGAGCTGCAAAAACAAATAGATATTCTAACGAGTGCTCATAATTCAACATTACGTGAAGCAAAGCAAGTCGTTCAAGAAGCCTGTACTAGTGTTAATAATTTCAGCACTGGCTTCATTGAAACCGCAGAAAATTTCAAAAAACTTAAATGTGAAGTCAGTGAAATGAAAAAAAGTCACAAGTTACTAAAAAAGTGAGTACGAGGAGAGAAAAAACCGAGCTTTTTACTCTAAAATCTGAGATTGACAAAATAATAAATAGACTATTAAACCATGAAAGTCTCATAAAAAAACAAGGAGAAACAATACAGGAAATATCAAGAAAAAGCACCGACGTAGTAAAACCGAATTGTGAAGTTAAAACTAATGAAACAAAGCAAAAGAATGTGGTGATACATGGTTTGAAAACAGCAGAACAAAACCCCAACCAATGGTTCGAAAACTTTTGTAATACCCACCTGGAAACAAAAGTAGGGACAGAGCAGGTCACCTTTAAAAAGACAAAGTCCGGCTTTTGGCTTTGTATTGCCAAGCTGAAAAATCTGAAGGACAAAGCAAGGATATTCGGGAACTGCCACAAACTGAAAGGGAAAAAATTAAACATATCAGTGTGCGATGATATTCAGATTGATGCGAGAGCAAAGAGAAAGAAAAATGCTACAGAACAGGTTCGTGAGAACATTACTAAAGCTGCACGTGAAAAATCAGAACAACTTTGGAAGACCGAGTGAGTTATAATATAGCTGAAGCAAGTGAACAGGACCAGAACGAGCAGATATGCTCAACTGACCACAAGAAATATCTTGAAGAAACGAAACAACAAGCAATCGAAAAGAAGCCTCATCAAAACCGGAACGAGGAGGAGAATAAAAGAGTGATAAGATCAAGAATGAGCCACAAAGACGACGGTGACGTCACACAAGAAAGGGAAATATACACGGAGAAGCACTGGAAATAGCTACACAGATGATAGCAGATCTAAACGATCTCGAAGTTTACCAAAGAGCGAGAAAACCATACGTACCTGTAAGGAGTTACAGATTGAAAATGAATTGTAAAACTACAGTACAGGGGTTTAAATTGCATGCAGGGGGTGCAGCGGCCAAGTCAATAAAGATGAATAGTCAAGTAGCAAAAGAACGAAAAACACAAGGCTTTTTACTAGCACTCCCGCGCATGGCAAACCAACATTTGTACAAATTGTTAATAAGAAGCTAAAAAAGCATTACTATAACGGTTATATACATATGTTATAAAAACGGTAATGAACCAGTTATTTTATTTGCCAGGAATGCCCTTGTTAATATTTTTGCAACCCTACACCATGAAACACTTGTTAACAGACGATTGTTATTATTATGTACTGTCAAAAGTATTTGTATAGGAACAAACATGCTAACAAATTAGTGAACATTTATACTATGATTGGGTTTTTATGGGAAATCCAAGGAAAATCCGTGAATAAACGTCACATACAAATACATACATACATATTAATATTTGCTTTTACTCGTTACTGTGCATTTTCTGTTGGTATTGCAGCACGCACCAAAGAATGTAACAATACGCGTCCTAAGAGTCATCGGGCCCCAATTTTCTTTGTAATAGTGGCAAATAGCGAGTATTTTACTTCCATGCCAACCTGGTAATTTGTATTGTTTTATTACACCAACTTGCGTATGTACATTTGATGGAACTTTCTCCATCTGGAAACTAGGTAGAAAAGTCGTCATTGGAATCTTAAATTTTCCAACATTCTACTTCATCTTTGTCCCAGCTGGAGTCCAACTATCCCAGATCATGCTGGGAATACTGAGCATCCGTGCCCATCTGCTGGCTTATAGAAACTTCATCTTAAAATCAAATGCTAAACTGAATACATCGGATATCATAATGTTTTATCGAGGAATACAAATCACAACTGGAATTTAAAATTCGTATTATCGACAGGTAATGCTAAATTTCACAGGTGCGACCTGTTTGGGTTACGTGTTGGTAGCTTACATCACTATTCGTAGTGTGACATCGACTTCTTCAAGTATGCCTCTTTCTAATTTTGGTTTACAGGATTCTTATTTTTGACACGGCCTGTGCTATCCTCGTTTCATTTGGGTTGGTTTTCTGAGTATTTCTCGAGATTCGAAAAAGGATTGGAGGTTGCCAAGAAGGAAAATGAGGTGACGTTAAACAAAAAATTTGGAAAAGTCCCTTCCACCAGTGAAGGTAGAAATTTGCAAAATGAATTTTGTGGAGCGGGACACACCAATGCACCTGCAAGACTTTTGCATAAGGTGAATTGTAGAGCTACTTTTGGTTCATTAGGAAGCATTCTGCGTACTGTAAACCCCCATATTTTCTAAACTACCACAAATTTTTGTGTCTGAAATATGTTTATATGACTTTCAGCATGTCAAATTGAGTTTTTATTCAATCCATATCCATTCAATTTTTAGTGTGTCAGCAAATTGCTCTCGATTGACACTATACAAAAGTTTGTATATATATCAAAATGGTTTAGTATGGCTGGTTACCTATTTGTATGGTATCCTAACCTAGTGTTTTGTTATATTTGTCCTGGCTTTGAGAATGGTCATGTCTATATGCTTGAGCCTTTTTTAAGGTGACATAAGTCACAGACGCCAATAACATTTGTATTTACATCATCAACACTTGAAACAAAATTTTGGTCCTGTTTCAATTCAATAAATGTGCTGCTGATCCATTCCATTTACAAAATTAAGTTTCTTTGTACTACTGTTTCTGTATGGTGATTATTCCATATGAGGGAAAACCTCAAATTATGAGAGTCTGAGTGAATATGAAATCTTTAAACTTTTATTTGCATATTAAGTTAAATTTTAGAACCGTATAAATAAGGCAAATGTAAAACAAGTAGTTGCTCAATCAGAAACAACGTTCGTGGCAGTAGAGCAGTTATTGCGGAATGTTTTGTAGACTCTGTGATTCATTGTTGACAAACATATTTCCAGCGTTAGAATAAAGAAAGCAACACATATCATAAAAAATGAAATTATAAAAGACCCCTTTAATCCAGACACCTTTGTTGGATTTTCCTTATTTTCAAACGTTTCTTTCATGTTCGCAAGGAACACATAACCAAATAGGCTCCCGTTGCTCATTTGAAAGTTCGAAATTCGGCTCAAACCCGTTAGTAGCTTGAACTCTTCCAGTTTTCTATAGTGACTGATTGACTGCTGATACAGACCACTCTCAACAAATGAGCCTACGAACTTGGGGAACAAAAATGTGGTAAAACTCGAATAATACTGTACCCAAAACTCAGAAACTGTAAATAGGGGCTTCTGTTTCGGTACAATTCTTCTAAATTTAGTTTGTCCGAAAAACGCCACATTCCATTTACTTTCGCAGTCAGTTTCACACAAAACTGCAAACCTGGTGAATGTGGAGTTTTTCTGAACACAATCACCAACAATACTTTCAGTTCTTTCAGATTGAATCTGAAATGTAAGAGTAGGTTTGCCAGTCATTGCGGAAAGCAATGTGAGGATGTAAAAGCTATAATCCGTTGCATAGCTGTCGGCAGTGTACATAAATGAAAACTTGTGGAACATGTCGAGATATAAAGTTTTCAAAGTGTCCGAAAGCTCTGACAAGGTCAAGGAAGTATACAAACGCTGATAAAATGAATTCGGTGAAAGAAATTTATAGTCGTCTCTGCTTACTAATTCTTCCACATTTTGGGGAAAGTTTTTTGGCTCTACGTCCGCAGTCATAAATGAATATAGCGAGGAATTGTAAAACTGCCGAAGAGAAATCGTTGCAAAAACCCAAATGGTTATGATAGTTTTTCCGCAAGCCCGTTTTGTGTTTTTCAGTTGGTCGCCATCTTGTTCAAAAATTACACAGAATTGCCAAAATATCACCTGTCCTAATCTCTCTTTCTCTACACAGACTACCCAAATAGAAATGCAAATAATTGTAACTGTAATGAAAAGCCAGACATCAGCCGTGAAAGGTGTTAAAAATGCTGTTAGCTTTGTGTCGAAGAAATTCTCTTTAGGGACAATCACTTGGAATGAGAAACTAACTTGATTTTGTCCAGCAGAAAGTACACACGCATGAGATAGCTAAAGAGCACGGGAGTTTCTCGTTTCAAATCCAATTGGGACAAATAAAATGACCTACAATTTTTAAAGTTGGTACAGTTCACGAGGGCAAAGAAAGCATCGTAAGTTTCACAAGCTTCACCAAGAAGATTAGGTATTAATGACAAATATGAAATGGTAGGACAGTTAATCTCCTGTGAGTTTTTATTTTCACTTGCAAAATTGATAGAGTTGTGAAGTTGTTTCCAAAACAATGAAATGTTTTCCAATGATGATGCTGAGTTGGCTGGCACGTTTTTGAATGTTAGCAGGTAAGCTTTAATGCCGAACCTCATTGGATGTTCGTACTGAACCACGGATTCATTGCAAGCAAAGCAACCAACTTGAACAGCGTCTCCTTCCCCGCTAGTTAAAATCAACAACGCTGTGCTAAACACTGAAATAACTGCTGTCTCTAGATTATCCAAGGTTTTAGTTACAGGAGCGAGAGAAGTAACAAGTACAACTTTTGGAATCTGGATAGGAACATTTTGTAGCAGTTCTAAAACTGGGGTTTGTAAAGCACGATGCTCCCAGTTTCCTTTGGGAAACACGGCGTCTGACACGAGAAGTAGGTCACTGCTAGTATATTTTTGATTTAAGCTTATTCGTGCATTTTCTCGCAAGATATGCTCAAGCGTTTTTTCTCTTGCTCTCTGTTTATTCTTGGAGCGAGAAATATTCAAAAAGTATTGCTCAAGTAGAATGGGAAAGAACTGTATCAGAATACATTGAGACAGAATGCATTGGGCAAGGAATTTATTGGATGTCGCGGTGTCGTCTTCCCACATAAATTCAGTTGTGTGGTTTACAAAATGTTCACCCAAAACAAACTGCATTTGAGACCAAATTACAAATTCCTCCATTGTTTTATAAAACGTGTTTCAAACTGAAGCCAAATAGTATTCAGGCGTAGACAAAAATAGTTAGATTTAATTTAAGAGGTATCACATTGTGTTGATGTTGTAGTAAAAATAATTTAACTTTAAATGAAGAATGTCAATTGCTGTGTAAACAAATTTTAATATCAAATGAAGGCGGTCCCACACTTGTTTAAATGTGTAAAGTAAAGTGTAAAGCTAACAACTTTTCTCCTTGGTATGCAATCTGTTTAATGAAAACATTTAGCATGTTCCGGGCCTTGAACTGTTCCATTAAATTAAGTATCATTCAATTTTTCTCAGCAGGTTTTGCACTACAAAATGACCTCAATACTCACTCGCACAAACCGTTGATAGTAACCAACCAATGTGTTTTTTTCTACTATGACAAATGTGATATACGTTTCCGACACGATTGATAGTTCTTAAAAATCCGTTATAAAATGCACCACTGCATGTAAAACCTTCTAAATGACAATACTGGTCTAAAATCGGACATGTAAGTTCTTTAATGATACAATAAGATAATGGCGAGGAATTTGATATCTATGAAATGTTATAATATAAAAAACAATACATTCACATTTGAATACGATAGTATAATAAAGAAGATGGTGTGAGCGTTCAAATTCTATAGTTTAAACGGACTCTTGCCAGATAGTGCAAACTTCTCATATTACAACAACTCAGCTACTTCTATATCCAATGACTGAAAAATGCACAATGACTAAAGGCCCCCCTTTTCCACCATCTAAAAACATTTACATGCTACACGCAGTGTGACACTTCAATTTAGACACTACTATTTATATATATGGGCCATTGAAAAAAAACTGACTTTTAAATAAAATATCTATAGCGTTGTCTATCAAAATCAATATTTATTTCATATTATTTGTGTTTTTCTCGAAAAATCACGCCAAATGTATAATTATTCGAGTATATATGTATCACCCTATTTTATGGATATTTGTAGATGGAAGGTTAGGGGCGGGAAATTTTTGTCTCCCAAACCCCCAGATTGTACGTCTTGGTTGCGGGCCTGCATTGCAATTATGTTAAGGAATTCTATCCGAAATATTGAAAATTTGGCTGCTGCGTGTTAGGTTGACGTTCATAGAGGAATGTGTGAACCTCCAGAATTCAAAAGTTCTAAAGAATTGCACCTGCTTTGGTACAATGAGGTGCAAGTCTCTCTTCGCGTATAATATAACATTTCCATCACTCTCTTTATTATAAAAAATCCTTGTCATTGTATAGTAATCAAGGTCAGTGTGACCAGGCTCGGGCTTAGGAAAAAACAATACATTGATTTTAATACTGGCAGATGCATTCTCCACGGTTTGTGGCTCCTGATTATCTTTGATAAAAGAAGCCTTATATAAAATTTGTCGATGTAACATCTTATATTTGGAATTTTCAGAAGCATCATCAAACCCGATCCAAAATAACTGTCTTCTATACAAATCAGGGAAAAGCCAGTCGTAATCTTCAGATTCGAATTTGAATTCGGTAGAATCGATTCTAATAACTCATATACATCTTTTCGGTAGTTAGGGGGTGGTTTCTCTGCGACCATAAATGAGTATAGAAATGAGTTGTAAAAATTGCAAATTATTACTACTGAAAAAATCCATGTTATCGTTAAAAACTTGCCACAATTTCTTACTCCTTTTGAGTTGGTTGCCTTCCTGCTCGAATAAAACGGAACATTGCCAAAGTACAACGCTTTCAATGCGTTCCTTGTCGACAAAAACCAGCCAAATTGAAATAGTTACCATTGTAATCGTAATTGCCACACATCATCCGGAAAAGGTGACAAAAAGGGCATCGTGACACAAGCGTGACAAAGAGGGGAGAGGGGTCTCAAAATGGCCAATTTTAGCGTTACGTTTGATATGGACGGCCCCATAGTCTGGATATGGCTCCATTGTTTTTGGTGATAATACTGTTTGCTTCAACAAATGATTTTTTTACGTATCACTAGTTTGCTACAAACAAGAAATAGTAAGTTGAATGTAGAAGAACAGGTATAAGAGCAAAACTAACTTGAACGTTTTTATAGTTTTATAAGTTTGATGCTTGGCTGAACTTTCATTCATGTTGATCGTGTAACTCACAATCAGTGAGCAACAAGCGATTGAGATTTTCTCGTTCCTGTTGATGATGATAAAGTTGACTTACCACCATTATCCTACAAACAAGTAGAATGCAGAAAAACAGACATGAGAGCATAGCTCACGTGAGCTTGTTCATGAGTTTCATGCTTGGCTGCACTTTCTTCTTCTTCTTCTAGTAGTTTTGTTCAGATTCAAGTTCATTTTCAATGCATAATGTATTTTATTCATGACCAACTAATCAGGTATTAAAAGCTTTCGGAAGAAACATAAACTTATAGTTAAAAAAGATTTCGTGCACCATCTACACAAAAATCTTTCCGTTGGAGAATAACATCATTTTAACAAGCCGATTCGTTTTCATTCGGACCATTTTCTTCCCTTGAATTTATATAACTGGTGGCAAAACGTTCTCCTTATAGTCGGGGAAGCCGTATCTCTGCATATTTCCACCGGGAGAGTATCTCGCCACGACCAACACCTTGTCGCATCCTGGGCTCCTTGCAATTCCGTATCCAGCAAGCTGGCTGGATTTCCAGACAGATTGGGTAAAGTGTCCAATAGTGCCACTTGCTGATCACTTGAATTGTGGCCATGGATAGTATTGGATTTCAGAGTACCAATTATTTGCTGCTCCAATTCCAGTATCCGCATCGGTACCATCTTTGTATCCATTTCGTGAATATTCTCACCGGTGGCCCACCGTGGAATTGAATATCAGGATTCTCTGGCTCAATCTCGCTGATGTGCTCCATTCTGCAAAATCCAGCTGCTGCAAGTTTCTCTGCCCATCTCTGAGCACGGGTGTTGAGCTCAGAATCAATTTTCAAAGCTGGAGTTCGGTGACGAGCACGGTGCTCATTTTCGCGGTCAATAATAGCTTGATGGAAGGATTTGGGGGAAGTCCAGCGAGATTTTAAAGCGGTCATTTCATCCTTTCCGTTTCTACGCTCAGAAACCTTGAGAATACAGTGGGCCAATCCTTTGAAGGGATATGAGGATGAATCCTTCAAAAGGGAGGAAAAGTCCTTGTTGGGGCCTTGGTTTTCATTCTGTTGCAAAAAAATTAGTGTTAAATTGCCAGGCTAACTAGTTTATTAGCGCTTCATGTAAATTGGGCTCACATCTACGAATTTTTCACATGACGACCTGTAGACAGGATTGAACTGTCCAAATTTCTGCTTCATGTTCCTCTTCAGATTGTCCATTGCAGCTTTAGTTAAAAAGGGTTTCATTGTGTCCTGAAATCAAAAGATGACAATACTCAATTTTAGTTTTTAACTTGCAAAACATATAAAAAAATTGCTGCAATGAGAACCTACCGGATTCCTGCCGTCTTTGCGTTGGTAGTCAGCTTGGAATTTATACTGTTGACCCCATTCATCATCTCTGAATTTCATGTTCATCTCGCAAGTGCCCAATTCACACCTTCCTCATTGATTGGTTCTGCTTTGGCTGGCAACTTGTGGAGCTTTTCTATCCAGCAAACACCTTTACCCGCCTTCATGAACATTGACCTAAAATGTATTCAAATTCTTAGATATTCTCAAATGTAAAGATTAAAAATAAATTCTAAAATTTTGTAAACTACTTACAGTCCGTAGTTCACATCCTCGTCGGCGCTTGCAAGCAAGGGTGTTGCTGCAATGAGAATAGCCCAAAGAGCCAATCTCGCTGATGAAGTTCTGGCCATTTTAATCTGGAATTGTGACGTTGATAAGATTCAAGATGAGTTGATGGAGATAAAAGAACTGATGTCGATAGCCTGAATTCGCTCCCATTTTATACTAGTTTTCCAGCTATTTATTTTTCATTTGTGAGATATGAGCATTCATACCATTCCATTTTTTGAAGTAATCAGCATGTTCAATTAGTCCAGGAAGCAGAAACAAACTCCGTCGAAAAAATTGACAGACCCACATTTTTGTTGGGACCGATTTATTTTAAAAATCCATTTCTCCCTGGAACGATGCTTGTTTGTTGATGTCGGAACAAGCGATTGCGAAATACCTGTCTGAATTTTAACCGTCAATTCTTGAGCTTGCTACCCAAACCATCATAATTCCTCGGCATTTATTTTCCTTGAACATTATTTTGTAAATGAGTGTAATTATTGTTGGTTTGCAGGTTCATCCTGCTGCAAATGTGTACATTTAGTTAGACAAACACTCAGCCGTGTGTGATGGTGATAAAGGTGGAAATGAAGTTTCTCACGCTTGGTTGATGATTTCATAATATTATGCATACACTTGTTGGCTTGTATCAGTGGTTACATAAGCACAAATATTATGATTTTGGAGAAAATTGCATCCAACTAATTGCTGAGATTCTTCTCTAATTAAGAAAAACTTACTTTTCCTTATTATCATAGCATCTTTTAATTGATGGTTACCTTATCCTCTTCCTTATAATCATCATCAATTTTTCATTCATTTTATTCCTGACGAACTTATTGATAGGTAGAATGAAGTGGGTTAGGTTGAGATTTACCATTCAGTAAGCCGTATTCACCCCAAATGTTTCACATAAGCTACGAAGCACACAAGCGAGAGTGGTAATAGTTTCCTGTCTGCTTTGCACGTGTAATTTGTATCTTTATAAAAATGCGTAAAATTATCTCACGAGCTTCATTTCGGCTCGTTATTAAATATGATTTTTATATGGTAATTTCTTCAGGTTATCTCAAAAACTAACCATCTAATTAGTTAAGGAAAACGAAATTTTATTGAATTACCCGTCAGCTAAATACTGCTGGACTTGAGAAGTTGAAGGAATCTGTGAGGATAATAAAATTTAATTAAGAGTTCTATCTTGCATCTCACATAATTATGGAAACAAAGCTTGCATTTTCATAGATACATGGTGGTTTGTATTAGGTAAATTGATTGATAATAATCATTTAAATTAAGAGTTTTATCTTTGCATCTCACATAAATTAGGGAATTGAATTTTCATAGATGCATGGTGCTGGTGTATTAGGTAAATTGATTATATTCACTCCTTCAATTGGCATGAAGCAAACGCAAGCACCAGGCCCTGTACCTCGGTGGAGGTTGCACTTCAACGTCCAAATATTTGCACACGTGTGCTTGCACTCCTTCATACCATAACACTGGAAGTAAGTTAGTGAGTTTGATGCATATTCATATTATTTCCTGTTTGCAATCCAAGTCGAGTAGTCTTTGCCAGGTGGATGCAGTCGCAGTCAGAGCCTTACGTTCAACATGCACAAACAATCATTTAAAAAAGTTTATTTGGCTTTGCAGTGTCGATTCCTTGAGTGGATTTGTAAGTAATCCCCATATAATTCAATTTGTTGTGTCAAACGTAAATACGAATGCATTCTGTAGTCGAAAAGACGTTTTCAGTACTCAATTAGGGAGAATTGAATATTTTTTTGTTTCCGTTAAAAATTCCATTCTTTCATTTTGAAAACCAAAGAAAATTAAAAGCTTTATTGTAAAAATATCAGCACTGCACTGGAATGAAATTATGCCATACAAAAATATAACATTACAAATTACAATTTTTTTAAAACAAATATGCAAAAACTAGCAGGATTTTATATAATTCCGAACGATCGTCTGCTTGAATTTTAAATTAAAAAAATAAGGTTGTACCCCGGTGCTAGAGAATCGGCAGCAGGAATGCTAATTGAAATTTTTATTGAATATTCAATTCATCATTTCATTCATTCCGTTTCCCAATACGACATCGGAAAAGTTTAGTCAGAAAACCAGCTGAATATCGTGTTGCGTGTTTTTAACATCTCGCAACCCGGAAGTTATTGCAAAATGGAAACCAATCATCCTTCGACTATTACTGGCTTTCCTATCTTTTGGGCGGTCTGAGAATTAGAATTTCGCTGAATAAATATTAGCAAAATGTAAAAAATGCCCCAATAAAATGACGCATAATTGCCTTTTTAAGGGTGAACGCAAAAGTAAATATATTTTAAGTCGAGTTGCCGCAATAATCGTTGACAGTGTTGACATAAATATTGCATATTTTGGAGATGTTTTTTCTCTGCCTTCAAATTGTGACCAGATATCGTGCTGAATATCAAAAAGCTTCTCCCATCGATGTTTGATGGAATTTGACAACAACCTGACATTTTTGGTTTGGAAAATACACCCCAAAACTCCAACTTTATAGCCATCACTATCTACTCAAAATCCACAAAATGTTAACTACATTTTTAATGTTTTTCCATCCGCAGTCCTGACATGACGCTAAAGTCATGTTCGTAAAATTAAGCATGTAAGCATACATTTTTAAAGACAGTAGCAAATCCGAATAGCAAACATTTTTTGCAATTTTCGTGTTCTTCTCGTCTTCGTAAGACTACAACTTTGGTTCTCAGTCTGCAGAAAACCTCTAATTTTCAAAATGCTTATTCACGACAATTTAATATCGTATTTGGGAATTTTCCTCGATTGCAGCAACACCAAGGAACTTTTCCCGTCAGAATCACTACCACTAAAAACTTAGCAGTGAACACTAAAGAAAACTAAAATGGGAGGTTTTTAAAACAATCATCTACAGTTTTTTTCACTTTTGTACTTTGGATTCACTAGTAACCGCCGCTGGTAAGGAGCCACTTGTCATTTCATTGGAGAACTTACTCTACGCAGCTGTGCAATTAGTAACGTTCTAGTGAAATGGATTGTCTTAAAAAAATCGGGAAAGTATTGTGGAACTATTGAACCTCTCATGCAGTTTGAGAAAAACAATAGAAAACGTAAGAAATTGTAAACAATCATTATGGAAAATATTAATTATTAAACGTCCATGATGTGTTTTAAAATGTGATTTTTACAGGAATGTCCGTAAAAAATCAACAGGATCCCAATTAAAATAGTAAAAGCAAACTTTGCTTGGGTGGAATTGGATTTGGGATGATTATTTCCACCCATACGCAGTTTTTGAAGTGGATATCACCATGTAACTCTGCCACGTTTGCTTACAAATTAATTTCCGAATGTCAGAATTCTGGCTTGGATAATCCTGCTTGTCAACTTTTCAAATATTTTGCTTTTGTTCATATGCACAATTTCATTTTCGTTTTACCTTGATGGTTCTGCCACTGGTTCTCTCCTTTGATTTCACTTGTTCAGGCTTACTGTTTGCAGCGATATTTGCTTGCAAACCTATTGAATCAAAACCTGGAAAGTCAAGAATTTTTGCCACTTTGCAAACAAATACAAATTTTGACGAGATACTACAATCTTGTTCAGCAAGATTATCTTTTATTCTCTATATTTGCACGATTTCAATGGCATTCGTTTTGTGTTTTTACGCACTGATTCATCTTGGATTTATGCTACCAGCACCAAAACTTTTTCTTTTCGGGGTGGGAGCTCAGTATGCTATTGTTGGCATACTGGTTTATATACAACCATACTAGCTGAAATCTATCCAGCGTCAGAAAATTGAAAAATTTGTAAACGAACAGGCATTTCAAAAACTGAGTCCAGAATTCAACGTAAATGGATAGAACGCTGCATGAGGAGTGTTCAGCCATCAAAATATATCTGGGATACTTCAATTATGTTGATGTGAGCACTCCCATATAATTCTGGATTTTTGTGTTGAGACCAGACTGCAGTTTTCTAATGAATGTAGTTTTGTTCAAATCAAAGCGGGGTACAAATCTTTTGCTACAGTTGTTACGGCGAGGTTACCAGGAAAAATGGGGACGAAGCCCCTAGCTGCATATAGCGGGGTATTAAAGTAACGCTGGAGGAAGTTGTGGATCTTGTTACAGGAAGTTATCGATCGCATAAAAATTCTCACGCAGTGTTCAAAAACGATCTCTGCTGTAGATAGTCATGAAAATATGATTAATATATGATATGATATAAAAATCTAATGATAAGTCAGCTAATAAGATTAAGTTCACAATCTATCCTAGCTATAGAAATCTAATTATTAATATAATTTATATTAATTTAATCCAGAAAACCGCATAACACATCACAAGGTCAAGAAAAGCTCGAAAAGCAACTCAGGACTCATCTCAAATCAAACGTGCAATCCTACCATACTAGCGGTCCAGTCACTGACCAAATGGCAAGGTACATTCGACGATCTACAACCTAGAAATTGGTTATTATCTATTTCAAAGATCGGAAAACACTTCAACAATTTCAAGGATAAACCAAAACCTCTAGAATCCGGCATATACAAAATTCCATGCAATGATTGTCCCTGCTATTTATGTTGGAGAAAACTGGTAGGAATATACAAACACGGGCTGAAGAACACGACCAATGCATACGCATTGCAAATACAAAAAGCTCTGGTGTTGCAAAATCATGTTTGGGAAAACAATCATCACGTCTCTGTCTCCAATATAAAACTAATTGAGAAAGAAAATGATTACTATAAACGTAAAATGAAGGAAAGTCTTTACATAAGAAAAACCTCCGTCAAAATGAACCTAAATAGCGGATGGAACATCAACCCGATATGGATGGACATTCTACTTTCAAAAACCAAACCACCATAGATACATATTTTCATAGTAAAATTA
>LJIJ01002313.1:0-28571 GCA_001718145.1 Orchesella cincta
TCACAAACATCAATTGTTTTTAAACAACTCAGCCTTGATATTATATAATACTGTCTTCATAAGCATTTGTTTAAGACTTATGTGTTATGGGGCTTTTACTTCCAAAACATATTTTATACTTAAGAGGTACTTTTAAACATTGAAACATTCCTGAAAAAACTACGAAATGTAATTTTTGATGTTGCACATTTATACGTGATTGTACCTTAAAGGGCCGTCATCACGTGTTTTTCGCAGGGTGTAAATTTAGGAATTATTATTTCTAATCCAGTCAGTTTAAAATTAGTAAAACTTGATCTATGTGTAGACTGTTATCACCATTGGCCTGTATCTTCGACACATAAACTTTACGATTTCGTACGCAAAAATAGCTTTCACAACTGCGTATGGCGAATTTGTTCGCATTCTGGATCGTTTTCTAAGGACCTGCCAGTAAAATGATTGACGATACATGTCATGATTCAATTTATTTGCCACATGTTACCAAAAACGGGCATGTTGAGAACAGAATCACGGACGGCCAGAATGCTGTAATAGTCTGGTTTTACTTCAGGTTTAAAATCCTTTTGGAGGAGTATTTAAATAGCAATTGTGGCTTGATCAACAGCCTTTTGTTTAATCATATTAGTTTCTGTTTTCATTAATGCATGGCTTCCACGATAAATCAACTAAACCAGATTATCTACTCAGGCTTTGAGTGAGTGAGTGAGAGATGAAAATCAGATTAACAAAAAAATCTAAATATACTTTGATCCCGATTCAAGATTTTGAAATTTGACTGATTACAGAACCTTGTTAGTGGATAACTTAAAGTTATTAATCATTGTGAATTTAAATTTGCATTTATGTGTCAGATGATTTGCAAACATGAATTATAGTCTGTTATGAAGAAAGGAATGCATTTCAAACAAAAATTCAGCCAAACTTCATTGTTTATTACATCTTTTTATTATGCCATTTCGTCGTTAGAATACATATACACATGTTGAACGAAATCTGGATTTTTCAACGTACAATATTATGTAAGCCATTTGCGAAGTACATAATTAATGAAAATTATTTGCTTCAATCAACTTAGGCGTTAATAGCTTGAAGCCGCTAGAGTTGAATACTCTCGTTGCCCTAAAATATGAGTTAAATGTAAGCAAAAGCTTTCTTTTATACCAAATCAAGTAAACAACCATTCATTGATTTCTTTTTTATGCCCTACAATGCTAATTAAATGTACAGTAGAGATTTGAACCATCCATAACAAGTACCTCTCTAATTTAAACGTATCTAAAAAATGAAAGGATTCATTTAGAAGGAAAACAATTTTCTTAGATATCAAAATACTTATTAAAATGCGAGTCGTTTGACAAATTTATGGAAGAAGACTTTCTGAAGCATTTATTCACATTTCGTCTAAATTTCAAGGGTGGACACGTGTTTTGAGGGTGACATTGTCCACCCTGTCCATCCTATAGTGTCGCCTTGGTACCTTAAACATCTGGAAATTGAAGGAAAAATTAATGTTGAAAATTTCTTCAATTTTTTCTGGACATATCTTTGATTCGGTACTACCTAGTTTTACTGAACAACAGTTTAACTCTTTGCTAATCACTTCACTCGTAGATAGTAATATGCAAAATAAATTCTCGTCATAAAACACCCTGCTAAAAAATTTGAGTCTTTCACAACAATTAAGATTAATCCGACAAATGTTTATTATTAAGCAAATGATTGAGTTGAAATAAAGATCTCAATCTATAACATTTTTATATTTAAATTTTAAAACTTATCATATTTTAACGGGAAACGTGAGCAAAAGATTCATGTGATTTCCACTGGGATCCCCATCAGAAAAAAGAAGTTCGTCCAACATAGCTGAAACATGGTGTTGAGATTTTGGCAATACACATCGTCTTAGCATACCTTTTCCAAGTTTAAACTTCTGAAGATTTAAACTAACAGTTTCATTCAATTTTCTCGAGTTGACAGCAATGCTTGAAACAAACATTACAAGAACAATAAACATAATAGAAGAAGCCATCGATCCGACAGCGACCAAGAAAATAAAAGGTAAACTCATAGCTTTTTGAGTGCGGAGAGAACAATTCCCGAGTAGATCAATAAGCTTATGATTAATAAGCCCAAACTGTAAATGATAAGGATCAAGAAGCCAATATTTTCAGACCACATTTGAGTGTGAAAAACAATTCTTCGTTGAATAAGTATCACTTTGATAAGTAATTTTTCCCATGCATGTGATGCTGGCGAGTTACGAAGAAGTGGATGATTTTCGACATATTTTCGTAATATTATCAAAAAATCATTACCCATATCAAGTACAATTGCAAGATGGAATAATATAAATGTCACCCATCTCAGTTTTAGGTTGATTGGGAACGCATAGAAAGCAAAGCGAACCAGAATAGAACTAACCCGCACTACGACATGTGAACTACTATTGTTTTGTTCGGCCAAAAAAGGAGCAAGGGGATCAAAATTCAGTAAAATTCCAATAAACGGCATGAGTAGACCTAATAGGGATAGGAAAATCTCAACAATAAAAAATGCCATCCCAAGAAAATCTTGAAAAAATGGCTTAGGGGGACGATGGTTCCACCCATGTAGTTCATTTACAGCCTCAGTCATCGTTTTATGAGAGTCACTAAAAAGTGCCGCCATTTCCGCTCGGTTTTGGGTGTAATACGTGGCAAACTGGAGCAATACCCCGAAACCAAACATTTGAATAATGGCAGCCAGCAGTTGAATGAAGTAGATAAAACTTTGCCTTTTTTCTTGTTCTAGACTACATTGTCTTCCGACATAAAATGTGTATAATAGAAAACAGGCTCCAAAAAACACTGGGCAAGTCCAAATCCACGCCATTTGCTTACGTTTCTGATTAGTTGATGGACCAGCGGAAGGTGGATGAGGTGAAAGCTTGAAAGTTATGGGATTCCATTTGTAGGGAAAAGGAAGGGCAGAATCATACAACCGAAATGGGATATTAAATAGATACCATTGGAAGGGAGTGCCCATTTTTTGAAGTATAAATTACCTTATTATTCGTGCAACCGTTTCTAACTAGACGAAGAAATGTCAATCAAATTGAAATTATTAGTAATTTAATTAGCTGTCAGGGAAATCAGCGGTATAACTTGTCCTAAGCGCTTATTTCATGAGATTTCCAACTGAGTTAATCCATAAACTGGATATGTTCGTCAGTTGAAACTCAAAAGTACCAGAAAGTCTACCAAATCGATTTATACAACTGTAAATATTTTAAGCCACTCAGCTTTTATATTACATGAAATTATTTTCCAGGAAGTTTTTATTTAAAACATGGTTTATATGGGCTTTTATTTCGAAGACATGTTCTATGCTTTAGAGGCACTATTAAACATGAAAAGTTTCTTGAAAAAACTACGGAAGGTACTTTTTTACATATCTCAACCACATTCGCGGGTACCTGAAACATTTGGAAAATGAAGGAAAATTAAATTTTCTAAATTGATTCTAATATTTTCTGGAGATATCTGTGATTCAGGTATAACGTAGGTTAAGTGAACAACAGCTTAAATTCTGCTAACTGACTTCCCTCGTATATAAAATAAGGTTAGATGAGATCAGAGCATTGAAATTATAAAATCCCTTCGAAAAACACTCTGCAATTGTCCCAAGTCGCATACAACAAAAGGCCCCATATATAATTAATATAGTTTAAATTCTACAGCAAAGAAAATAAAAGTCCCTAAATCTTGCTAAAATTCTTGAACGCACGGGCTTAAATAGGTGGAAAACGTAGTAGGTACTTCAGTTAAAGTATACGTCATGAAATGATTTGAATGAAGCAGTATTTCAAGAAAACTAGTTTATGCTAACAAATTTCAGTTTGATTTGATCTAAACTTAACTTCAACCACTTCGTAACACAAGATCAACCTACAAAAATGTGTAGAGCAATGAAACATAAAGAAAGAGAACTTGTGGCATGTCATGAATGAGCTTCATGATACTTCTGTTTTTAAGCTGCTGAAGCGAATCCATTCAAGTTTATACTTTCATAAATTATGTGCTTGGATTCCTTCCGAAGATATCATCACATATATAAGATGAATATTTTTGAAAATTTTTGAAAAAAAAATCAGTAATTATGATAATAAGTGATAAATCCTTTCAGCAAAAATCAACATTTTTTGTAATATGAAATCAAAAAACCGTAGGGATGTTGAAATCCCATTTAAATTATTCGAACATTTGCAACGATATCGAACGGATTTTTACCGATACACACATAGGAACACAGATTTCCGAATTCAATAGAAAACTGGATAAAAAATTTAATAATCATGCATTTTGTTCATAATTTGTATATTTCGTACCCCTAGTACCCCAAGCAAAAATTCGTTCCTGCGCCTATGGATATAATACTCATTTCTCAATGATAATACTCTCTTCGCACCCTTCCAATTTTTTACGATGAATGAGAGTTGTTCAGTATCAAAATCACACTCTACAAGAATGTTATGGACATTTCTGAAGTGATCAATTTATTGTTCCTTATACTTAAATGTAGCCATAAAAATTTAGGTTGTTGAAGGAGTGGAAGAATCCCTATAGCTTCCTGTAATTGCCTGCTCATGTATTCTTTGCATTCGCTTTGATAAATACAGCCATTAGCGAGTTTGAAGGTTAATTATTTATGAGACACTCTCATTCATAATTCAAAAAGGAAGATGCTCATTGAGAACAAACGAGAAGTATTATATATGCGAAATTACATAAGAAGCACATTACCTGCAGCTGGATGTAGAACAAACACATTCTTTGCCGCAGACAAGTTGCAGCCAATTTGCATTCTAATTTTCAGATGCAGAAACTAACAAGTACCATTTTTACTAGAAAGCGTGTTAACAAGTTAAATTGGCTGCATTTGTGGGCTTCTCAGAAAAATACTGCAAATGCTCAAATCGAAGGAGAATATTTCCGGCGTCAAATGGTAATTAATTGTTAATGTGGATGTTTAATGAATAACACCTACTCAAACAATCAAAGCATGCAAGAAAGTCATAATTTTGGTTGTTACTTTGAATGTAAAATGGAGAGCGAAAACGTCATCGGAAGTTTATATTATGATGCATAATATTTCAATATTTAAATTACCTTTTCCTTGTAATAACGCAGTACCGGCGCATCTTCAATTTTTGTACATCAGCTACCTATTTTCTTGAGCCTCATTCATCAAATCTCCCATTAGGAATCAGAAATAGTACGGATTTTTGATATTCAAATGAATATAAATTTTTAATTTTTGTTGCCAAAGTAGCTTTTAAAATTATAAGAAGCATGTTCTCTTCCAATTTTATGATCAGTTGGTACAAAATACAGCGATAAAGCAGACGCTATGTTTTGAAGAAATAAATTATATAAAATCGGATCAAATTTTGTTTAAAAATGAAGCTGGCATGGTTAAATTTTTTGTTTGTGTGATTCTTGTGATTACTCCGGTTTCATTTTGTGCGAAAAACCCGGCAAGACACGCGCGAGCTTGAGAGACGAGGAATATTCCGATTCGGATTACCAGGATGAAGATTATAGAGAAACGGACTACCAGAATGATGTGGATTATGAAGTGCCAAAGAAAGGAAAATCACAAGTTCGAGAACAAGAACCGGATACGATACAATCCAGAAAGCCAGCTTCCTCTGGAACGGGCTATAGTTACGGATATGGAACTCCAAAGACTACTAAAGCTCCACCGGTGACGATTGAGACTACAACAAAAGATCCAAGAGAACTGTTTGGGGTTTCAAGAGACAGACTTGGATTACTTGTGCTTTTCTTTATAAAACTGCAACGGATTCGAAATGCTATCAGAGACCAGATCTGGGACTGGAGAAAAAATCAATTGAACTGGAGAGGTTTTGGAAGATGAGTCAAGCATTCAGATTTAAATTCATTTGGTTGAAGATGCCACCACCTCAAAACAATCCAGTATTTTTAGGGAATTTTACTTGTTAACAACAACATTGTGTATCAAAAATTTAATAGAAATTTGGTCCTGTCAACCGAAATTGATTAGTGTACGTATTACATTTAAAATTTCAATAATGCGTGCTTAATATCGATTTTTAGGGTGATGGTTAAGCTGGGACTGAAAATTACGCAAATTACTTATGAAGGTCATCTGTTCTTTGTGATTTTGTAGCTGTTAAAATGTATTTTATGTTTTTATTTCTGTGTTGATAAATCAAAATAATATTGAAACTTTGTTTGAATAACTATAATTTCTGTATGGATGATGGATTCATCCCATCTATGGAATTGTATATCCTACATATTTACAAAATAAAAACAAAATAATGGTACAAACGTCAACATTTGTTGCTATTCATTCTCGTTCAATCCCAGTCATCATGATCGTTCCTTTATGTATTGTATTACCGCATGTACCTTTTGGGAGCATCTTCTGAAGTTGAAACCTGATCTGCAATCAAAAAAGGGCAGAAGATGATTTGAAAAAGGTGGCATATCTGGCACGGCATCAAACATTTACGTAGTTATGAGCTGCTCATTTTACAACAAAAGTTTTGAACATACTTCGCATATTTCATCTCTGCTTGCGTTTTTATGTAAACATTTTACAATTTTACTTAATGCCCATTCATGTACTTTTGAAGTTTGGCAGGCTCACTTGCATGTAAAAAATGTTTGTGATAAGAAGTAACGATTGAATTATCTTGTTTACAGATTGGGTAAATGGTTATTGCTTCCGAATATTTACATCTTCTCATTCATTGGTATCAATTTCCTGCAGATGATGAAAATGAAGATGTTTGTATCAATTTCATAAATCAGTAGCAACAAATTATTTCTGACCTTTATAAAAAATAGCAAAATAAACAATACGGTGATGTACCTAAAGAGATTCCGATTCTAAACGAATATTTGCCACTCAGGATGCTCCAATTTACCAAATTATGTAACTAGTTTTCAAGCATTATTTGGCGTTTTACTTTTTTCAATGTAATTGAAAGCATCCAAAACTCACTTTAATGATGATGATGATTTCATCTACCTGCAAACAAACGAGTTTTGCCCTTACATGCTTCATTTCTTTTCTATTCATAATCATATTGAAAATTAATATTTTAAGTCGTCCTAGGGGCCGTCCATATCAAACGTAACGCTAAAATCGGTCATTTTCAGACCCCCCTCCCCCTTTGTCACGCTTGTGTCACGGTGCCCTGAACCACACCCCCCCCTCCCCCCTCTGTCACGTAACGCTAGAAAAAAATGAGTTTGATAGCATAAATACACACCCTAAAGTCATCAAGAAGATTTTTAAAGCTGATAAAGATGTTTTTTGGTATCAACTACATGGTTTTCACTGTATTTGTGCTTTGTATCCATTGTGTGCTCACAAGTTCAACCTTTGTCTGTAAAAAAATGTCTGTCAAATTTCCAAAATATCAAACCGTCACGCTCCAACTCGGACCCCCTCCCTCCCCTGTCACGCTCCGTAACGCTGAGCTCCAACCCCCCCTCCCCCCATACCTGCGTTACGTTTGATATGGACGGCCCCCTACTCATCTTCATAAAAACCAGCCAAAAATGTTTCCGGCAGTAAAAAAACAATTAATTTAGCAAATTCAAAATGAATTACATAATCTGATATGATCTCACACAAACACACAAACAAGTTATCATATACTTGAGTTAAATTGGTAGTAAAAGTAATTTATGACTCGGATACATGTTCATAACGAAAATCACCAATCTATTAATTTACATAAAATTCGAATCCTTTTATCTATTACAATTGCTTCCTTTTTAGGTAAACAAGACCTGTTCTTGAGAGCATCTTCGTTTTTCTTGTCACCAGTCTACTTCCTTTTTATTCAATCATCATATTTTTTCAAAAAACATCAAACATTTATGGTCATTTTTGAGTATGAAGGAATCACATTCACTGAATATATCAGAATAAATGAGTATTTATGAATCCGCTCAATTTAATTTGAATATGCTTCCTTTAGACTTTCAAACAGTTTCATAATTTTATAAGAAGCATGTAATTTCCCCAGCTTGTATTCAGTTTTTCGTGAGCGCCTGCAGCGTGCAGCAGCTAAGTGAATGTTCACGAATTTAGTACAAAATAAAGGGAATTTTCAGCTTTAAAATGAAACCGATACGGGTAACGTTATTAGTCGTGGTAATTTTGATGCTAAGTACAGTTACTTTGTGTCAAAGGAAATCAAAATCCAAACCAAAATCCCGTTCAAAAACACCAAAACCTAAAGTACCAAGTGATGATGAGTTGGTAATTTCTCCAAGAGCTGTGCAGCCAGATGCGTATGTGATTCTTGTGCCAGTGCCAAATGCGGGTGGAAATGGAGGTCCACCTAGTGCAGCTTACGGAGTTCCAAGCGCTCCTGGATCGAGCTATGGTGCTCCAAGTGCCCCTGTAACGAGTTATGGCCCTCCTGCTCAAAGAAACAGAGCTATTCCGACCCCAGGAAATGAAATTTCACCCGCATCACTTGATGGGAAACAGGAATTTATTGTGACTAAAGATGGAATTGGACTTTTGGTTCCTGGTAGATCAACTGGGGGTAGATCACCGAGACCTTCAGCTGGAAATAGTGGACCTACAGCTGCCACCCTTCCTGGTGGACATTCGGTTCGGGTTGCATCACAAAATGGAAAGTTAGGATTTCTCGTGACACGAGATCTTATCCCGAATCTTGCTCCTGGAACTTTCACAACTACTTCTGGAGTTGCACGCACTCCTGGTGCTCAGGGACAAGTAAGTGGTGGCTCTCCAGCTACGAGTGCACTTCCTGGTGGAAGTGGAATTCGAATTGGTTCTCAAAATGGGCAGCTTGGTTTGCTTGTTCCAAGAGATCAACTTTCAAATCTTGGGCCGGGGTTAATTCCATCAAATCCTGGAAGCAGCTCTAGTTCTCAAGGACAAACACAAATAAGAGCTCCTCCAACATTTCAGAATTCTTTTCCGGGTGCAGAATCATTGCCAACAGTTTTTGGACCAGATTTCGGACCTGGTTCATTCCTAGGAAATTCCGAATTTGGACAGTCTTCAGGCCCTTCTAGTGATGAGGGATTTCGTCCAATATTTACCCCACGTAGACCTTCACCTCCTAGACAAAGGGAAGAATTCGGATTTCCGAGGTCAACATCGCCTGTAAGAGCCCACTCATTTATTGTAATACCCTTAACAGCTTTTGGAATATTTTTTATAAAAAAGCTTAAATTTTATTTTGTTTAATAGAATGAAAATGGACCATTTCAGAGGGCAACGGAAGTATTTACGTACCTTTTCAATAATCAAGATACAGCCCCGCAACTCGTGTTCAAAGACAGACGGTATGTGTACAAAATTCTTAAAATTTTACGAAGTGTCATAATACCACAAGTTTTAATATAATTTTTTTCCATTTACAGAATTCTCTGAAGCTAGCAATACGTTACATAGAAAAGAAGTCATCCAAAAATTTACATTCTTACCAACAATAAGTATTTAAATATGGGTAGTTTTATCGTGTAAATATTTTGTTATATGAGAGTAATAAATGCAGTTTCAAAATCAATCAAATAAATATGAAGTTGAGCCGTTTAAACAGTTCATAAAATTTACTAAAAATGCAACTACAGTTCATCAATTAAGTGATGATGATATTGATGACGGTGTAAGAAATTTGGGAATTCCCTTCTTCAAGTGCATTGCCTGCGCAGAACTGAACATCTGCCTTGTTAATCTAGCCAGCAATATATTGTGCGTGATAACTCAATTATCTAAACTGAAATGAAATGTAACTTTGGTGTTAGTTAAATAACATTATTCGGCAGCTTCTTCACAGATTATCCGTTTCCACAACACAGCTGTATTTCCTCGAAATGATCACATTCGAATGAATGAATGATGGGCTTTAAATTCAAATGACTTTCAGGAAATGGATAGGTCAAGCAAGACTTTCACAAAATTTTTAATTGATTTTGAAAAAAAGTTCACGAAAGTATGATAAGTTGTCAGCAAGTTATTTTTCTATGTGATTAATGTAATTGTTAGAACCTTTCACTTTTCTGTAAGTTTAAGAGAAAAGCCGCATTATTATGGCCGTTTGTTACATGATATTGATAAAAACGTTATTTAGGTGGAAAATGGAGTTAAAAAAAAATGAAAAATAAAAAACTGTAAAAGTTACTTAAGCTCAAGGAAATCAGCAAAAATAGTATAAATAGAGTATACCTTATTTTAACTTGGCTGTCGAATGGAATGCTTGTTGTTTGTTGTGCCCAATTTTGCGGCTAATTGTATTTTCATGTAGCATCCGTTTAAAATGGCACACAGGTGATTGATTATATTATTATGCTCAGATAATGCTGATGACGTTGATCGGGAAATCATAATCAAACATTACATTAACTCACCTGTTTTCCAATGGACAACCACCCTTAAAAATGAATGATTCAAAATTTGCAGTGATTCAATTGAAAAATCGATTTTCAGTTGACATTATCAGAAAGATAACACACCGTCATTACGGAATGACAGAAACTCATTAAAATTATTTTCCAAACCACTCAACAATCATGATTGATTTATCAATGAACCGCTTCTTGTGTGAAAACCATGATGCAATCTGTAATCAGAACAGGATCATGTATAAAAACCCGGCGTCGACGTTTTGCTGACTCATTCGATAATTTATATTGCGCCAAATAACTTTTTAGTGTTGAGCAGAACTTACGTAAAATGAAAGTCGTAATAATACACTGCATTATTATGCAGGCTCTATTCTTTCTTTCGGAGGCGGCCCCCACCAATATAAGTAAGGTATATTGAATATTTGACAAATTTGAGTAAACTGTAAAAAATGTTAATTCCAAGCACCATATTTTTATAGCTGGCGATATTTCGGCTGAACTTGTGTATCTTGGTTTCGTGGACGGAAAAAACTATTTCACTTATGAAATGGATCAGGTAGATAATTCACGGTTTTGGAGAAGAAGAAAACAATAATTTCTTTCAACGTTTATATCTATGTAAAATGATTTAGAGTTGGTTTGAGGCTCGCACCTTGTGCCAAGACGATGGTCTAATATTGGCTTCCATCACATCGGATGCTCAGCTTGCGTTTCTAAAATCGCAAACAGTCCATGCCAAAATTTGGGGACATGGTAAGGATCCGTAAAATATCGTTATTTTACAGTTTTTGAGTGAAAACCCGTGAGTATTTAATGAATCTTTGTTTAGAGCATTGGATTGGTGCCAGAGACGCTCAACTTCCGAGAGCTTTATCCTACGATGATACTGGGATGGAGCCTCCTACTCTGACTGGAATTGAATGGATTTATCGAGGAGATGATTACTCAACGTGTGGTGCTTATAATCCTGGGAAATCTTCAACCACTCCTGATCCAGATTTGATCATGTTTCCATGCGTTTTTGGGCGACCTTTTCTGTGCTCTACATTGTAGAAACGAAAGAAAGCTTTTAGGCAATTGAAAGCCCCATACAATGATAACCGAATAAAATTTAAGTTATGAAGGGAATCATGTAAATTTAATATAATCGAAAGCTTGAGCCATGCAAAAAAACAATGAGAAGAAACCAAAACATTTCAATTTCATTGTCTATCACAACACATTGTACAATTGCAAGCAAAACTGGCTTCTGCTCACTTTATATAAATGGTCGTGAACAAAAATGATTTTTTTATGATTGTTTGCGTTGAAAGCTGTTTTATCACAAGTCAAGCTCAAGGTTGATAATGATTTCGTGTGCATGCCATGACGTAACTTATTTAACAGCGATCTAACGAAACAAGCAAATTGAAGCTTAATTTGTATCTTTACTGTGACCGGGAAATTAATTAATTTTCACGTTCGCCTTTGAGTTGTTCATACAAAATATTGCGAATAAAATTTAATTTTCACGAATATCTGCATCATCTGCAGTTTTGGATAGAAGTCAAGTGCACGTTCAAGGCCGAGTGTCGTGTCGGCGTACAATGTTGCAATTAAATGTTGCATGCTCTTCAACTCCATTTGGAAAACCACAATACCACAGTTGCTGTTGATATAACGAGTATAAGCTAAATCTAAAGTGTGTGTGTAATTACTACAGTAAATTGCGTAACAAAACGCATCATGATCATTGTGAAATGCTTACTCAAGCATCGCATGCAATGACACATTTGATTGAACTGTAAACTAATTAAAATAATTCTTGCAACGCGCTTTCCTCTTGCATATGGGCTGCAATCGGTGATCATTTCATTTTTCACATTAACAAAAAAAACTGCATTTTTTAAGCACAACCAGGTTCACTGAACTTTTTGATGATCGCACACGACATGATTCGAAGTAAAGGTGGCTCACATCCTCCACGTGCGCTCCACTTTACATATATAGGTTGTGTCCAATTTGGGAAAATTTATTGTATGTTTATTCGTTCAGATTAATGCTACATGCTATATACCCATTTCCGCTTAAATAATGCAATGCGCAATATATACATGATCAAACACATTCAGCCAGTTTCAAAATGGGTGCGCTATTCTTAATACAGTTAAATGCAGACATAAAAGGAGTGTTTACATTTACATCCTACCCATCAATCCAAATCATAGGGAGAAAAAGAGATTGTAAAAATGGAAAAACATTTTGATAGTTGTGAAGTTTTTCTGTGAACCATTTTGTTCAAGTTGAAAACCTGTCTACTCAAATCTTATGAACCAGATGAAAACTTTGCCTAGGGGGACACTGCACTGCTCACATCTGTGAGGACTGACGAGGAGTCAACATATTCGTGACCATGATGCATTTGCTAAAATTTGTTCATTGCAACATTTTTAACCCGCTACAATTTTTCGTTTTAATATTGTCGTTAATTCTATAAAATATTTTTGTTTTGATTAATTTTAAGGAAGTTTGACAAAATATACGTGGACCACATTGAGTTTAGACCACATTGAGTGGGTTCCTCGTAAGATCAACAAGTCCGTTTCCTTCTCAAGTGGTGTCATGTCTTTTGCAGGAAAGGAAGGAACACCTAATAAAGCTATCAACCCATTCTCTTCTCCGGAAGTAAGATTTTATAGTCAAGTCTTCCACGCGGCACGTCAGCTAATTGGTGCTCATGTCAAAAATGCATACAAATATTGCATTTACTCTTGATCATAAAAAACATTTGACTGCTTGTGACCCTTTTGTTAATCAAAACAAGATGAATTCGAACCAATGTATTGATTGTATAAACATTGATTGAGGGTATTGGGTACTTTGATAAAGCCGTCAACGAAGTCGAAATAAAATTAGTGCAATCGGGTCATTTCCCTTTGCAACTGTCTTTTTAAAATCTAAATCAACAAAACCTATATATGAATGAAACTTGCTATTTTCCACTTTCAGTTCAGCTTTTCAAGTGGTGCAAGTCAGATCTCTTCCGTTTTTTCATTTAAATGTGTTGGCGGCTTTAAAATGAAATTTAGATCTCTGCTCTTTCTTGTGATAGGGTTTGTGACAATTGTTGGAGTATTTTCAGCTTTAAATCATAATGGGCAAGATCTTATAACTAAAGCTCCTTTAAAACTACATTACTTTGGACACCGAATTAGTTCAACTCCGGCCAATTTAGACGAAAAAACTAGATTTTCACGATCGGGAGAAATGATGACAAAATCAAGACGTGATGCATCCATCCAGAATTATAATCAAAACAATTTGGTTTCTTCTCCAACACACTTTCAATCAGCTAGGAATCCAAGTTCACAACGTTCCTTCCGTGATATTGAACCTCAAAAATTCAACGCACCAGTTCACTCAAATGATAGTCCACCACCTAGTTTCTCAGGTGGTCCGCTAAATTTTGCGATCCCAATTCAGAATTCTGGAGCTACACCTAAAAATGTTAGAACCCAACGGGGAAGTTATGGAGTTCCAACTCAGAGTTTTACAGCACCACCTGAAGGTTATGGACCACCCTCTCAGAATGTGAACAGAGGTCCACCACAGAATTTTCACAATCAAAATGAAGGTTATAAAGCTTCATCCCAGAGCTTCAACAGAGGTCCACCTCAGAATTTTAATTCCCACAGCGACATTTACGGAGCTACACCTCAGAACTCCCAAAATAACAATTATAAAGCTTCATCTGAGAGCTTTTCCAGAGGTCCACATCAGAATTTTAATACTCAAAGTGGCAATTATGGTGCTCCACCTCAGAATTCCCAAAGTGCCGGTTATAGAGCTTCATCTGAGAGCTTTTCTAGGGGTCCACCTCAGAATTCTAACTCACAAAACGGCGGTTATAGTGCTCCACCTCAAAATTCACAAACCAGCGGTTATAGTGCTCCACCTCAACACTCTCAAAGTGACAATTATAGGGGCCCAAGTTTTAATACTCAAACTGAAGGTTATAGTGCTCCACCTCAACACTCTCAAAATGACAATTATAGAGGTCCTCCACCTCCAAGTTTCAACACTCAAATGGAAAGTTACAGAGGTTCATCTGAGAACTACAGTAAACCTCCACCTCAGGATTTAAACAGCCAAAGTGACAGTTATGCAGCTTCACCTCAGAATTCAATCACTCAACCTGAAAACTATAGAGCACCACTTCAAAGCAGTTATAGCCCTCTACCTCAAACAAATTACGGACCACCACCTGAAAAATATGGACCCCCTTCAGTCCCAGTTGAACCTGCAAAATCACCAGCATTTGGCGTAAGACTGACTTGTAAATACCTCAATAAAATATTGCACTCACGACAAAAAGAAATAATTGAATTTTTTATTTTATTTTTTTCAAAACAGCAAACTGACCCAGTAAGGCATTACGCATTACGAACAACCCTTTACGAATTCGAAGATGGTCAGCCACGACGGCAGATATACAGTTCTGCACATACGATACGAGGCTGAAAAATAGTCTACCATTTAGGATGATTTTAAAAAAATGTGTAACAATTCTGGTACAATTTATTTATTTATGCAGTGTTCATGATTGTGATAAGCCAAATAAAAAGTTGTTAAAAAGCTTAAATTCGACGTGACAATTATATGAATTGAACTTTTACTTTTATATATCATGGAAAATAGCGCAGCAATCATAACACACGTCACGTCATTTTTTGCAAACCTGTAGTCATAAACCATGTAAGCAACCAAGTTAAAACAGCCGTGAAATAAAAAACATAAAATTAAAGAATAAGTTATTTATTTTCAAGAAAGGAAAGTGAAATCGCTTCTGATAGTGAATACACTAAAATATATGTGTTGCCAATTGTATATATTTGCAATAAAATTACGTGTCATTACCTTTTGTGTATGAGATTAAATTTTTTGTGTACGGTTTAATTTTCTGTAGAATTTCCTCAGTTCTTATTACCAGATAAAAATGAATGTGAAAATCAAGACTTCATAGCTGAAAGTGTAGGTGGTAGAAAGGTTGTTGTGTGTGGCACAAATAAACACGTAAAAAAACCCAACACATTTTTATTATTGTTGGCTGCAGACGAATATCACGTTTTGGGTAAAAAACTGGTTCCTACTTAAATTTCATGAATGAAAAGGAATTTCTGTGAATGCCGGCATCAACTGCAGTTTTCATCACAAGTCAAGTACGAGTTCAAGGTCGACTGAGAGTTTTTTGCAGGTATGCCATCAACCGCTTGGTTCTTGCAGCTGAATTGCAACTTGTTTTTACGCGCATGTCGCAAACTGCAAGAGCCGTCAAAGCTAAAGAGAATGCACACATTTTTTGGGATGTTAGGAAACTAATAATGCGTAAAATTTAATAATATATATATTTATGAAATGTCTGCACAAATAAGTTAATGGATGCAATAATATGCCTATTTGAATACGCACCTTTCTAGCTCGTTACTTCACTCTTGTTGTATTACCATCATAATTTTATCACAATATTTTTACTTACGCAAATTTCGTTTATAATAGTTTCCAATTTAAAGGAATTGTACAAATAAAATAGCTGCTCATCGTTGAGATTTATGAAACATGTTTAGAGTTGATTTCCGTTTGTACTACATAATTCACTGCAAGTTATCAGGTTTCGTTATTAACCTATCTACCCAAATGTTATTCTTGTTCTAATGAAATGAATATGTATTTACTCTTAGGAACATGTCGCACATCCGAACGATTGAGAATAAAGTGGCGGTGTGACACCACGATTGTAAACAAATGAGTAAACCAGTTTATTTGTTATGCATATGTAAGATTTTTATTATGTCACCTCAAATTACAGACGAAAATATCCTACAGGAAGTAGTTCTTGAACACGTTTACATTGGGCATGCCAGTTACTGGTGTTCGTAGTAAAATGCATATTGATATCATACTTATTCATTATTGATTGTAAATGGTGGTTTTCGCCAAAATCCATTAAAAAGCATCAAATAAAGGTAAAAAATGAGCCTGGTAGCGTGAAA
Organism: Orchesella cincta; assembly: GCA_001718145.1. Classification (NCBI taxonomy): domain Eukaryota; kingdom Metazoa; phylum Arthropoda; class Collembola; order Entomobryomorpha; family Orchesellidae; genus Orchesella; species Orchesella cincta. The sequence continues at coordinate 16,466 of LJIJ01002313.1, forward strand.
ACTTTAAGAACTGACAGTGTACTTGGTAGGAGAGTTGCACTATTTCTCTTTTAAATTGAATCTATCAACGTCTAAAATCCAAAACATTTTGATCATCATCATCAACACACTGTTTTTACCTGCTGTGCTGAAAACTGGTTCCTGCTCAAATGTTCATGAATGAAAAGAAATTTATATGAATGCCTGCATCAACTGCAGTTTTCGTTACAAGTCAAGTACGAGTTCAAGGTCGAGTGTGAGTGTTTTGCTTGTATACCATAAACTATATAGATCTAGCACCCATGTGCAACTTCTTTTATTTGTATGTCATAAACCACAATAACTGTTTTTGTTGGCTGAATCTTAATTGGATACGTACAAAGACATCTTATAAACTCATAAATTGAAATTCGTTGTTGAACAATTTTTGAAGAATTGATACCTGTATATGCCGGTAAAAAAGGATAAAAAACGATAAAGTCTTCATTCTTATCTGCACTGTAATTTTGGAATAGTTTTTACTTGCACACAAACTGCTGTTTATTTACAGTCCCCATTGTATCAGAATTGAATAAAAAAGAATATTATTGTCATTTCGTATTGATACATTTTAAACCATTTCCGTTTGTGCGACTAAAAACCCACTTCATAGTTATCAGACTATTGTTGTTTACCCCTTTGACTTCGGTTGCGTGATACTATATACGGTGCGGGTTTGTCTAAATGCTCACGTCACACATTACAACAATTAATTGCTTACAATTACAATTGTTAGTAAACTGGGGGAGTGACAAAAGAACTGCCAACAAATCAATAAACCAGTTTGTAAGTGTTGTTTATGTGCGAATTTTTTTCTGAGCAATTTTATTGCTCACTTAGCTTAGAAATCCATACAAATCTGCGCACTTAATTGCAAGGAGCCACAGAAAAACAATATGTGTGCCTATTGGGTTAATGACCACGGTCAGTTTCAGCTAACGAGTAAACCATGCCAAATGATGATAATTTATTTAACAAAAGCTTGATGTATAGGATCTATCTACTTCCATAAAATTACGAACGGAGACTACGTATCCGTTTCTAACCTGGGATACTTGATATGTAATTTTGTGCTGTCACCGTTTCTAGAAAATAATATTTAAAAATCAAGTTTGAATGGGGTATGGCAGTCAAACAGCGTCCACCCTAAATTGAATATTTCAGCATGAACGTTGCTATCATTTATCATATTTATTATGCAACGGAAAGATACTTCCTTCCCATACCGGATGGTAAGCACAAAGTTTGTAACTAGACCATTTTTTGCAAATTCTAAACGTTCTTGAAGTTATGCATTGTAAATATTGATCAGGAGTAATTTTTCATTTTAAATGCAGAGACTGATTGACCATACGATCAGCTACCACCCAACATAGTTAAATGTATCAAGTTTTTTTTGTAAACATGTTTACAGTTCAATATAGGAAATTGAGGCCTTTTCTAAGTTGCTCTAGTTATAACACCATTTTTGCATTGAATCTAAACAAGTCAAAACTATATAAACAAGCAGGGCGTTGTATTTCCTTTCATTTGAACATCAGCATCCTTCCGTTTTCAATGTAAAAGTTTTATTTCAAAATGAAATTAAAATTATTTCTTGTGATAGTGCTCACCACAATTGTTGGCGTGTGTTCAGATTGTAATCATTACAAGTATGACCCTCCGGGTGTGATACATTTTTATCCGGAGATTACACGCCGGACTATACAATTAAATCCTGGAGAAAAAACTCTAGTTCCACCAAAAATATTTAGACGTCAAGCCTCTGTTTCACCTCAAATTCAAACAGTTTTGGATACTTCTCAAACAAACTATCAAGCAGTGAACAATCCAAGTCCTTTCGTACTTTTATACCCGGTACTTCAGCCTCAGAAATTCTATGCTCCAGTTCAGACGCTTCAAACACCATTTTCAAATTTCGTGACGGTTCCTCAACATTTTACAGTTCTTCCTCAGAAAGTGGTCAATACTCAGTCTAACGAATTCACAGTTTCACCTAAAAAGCAGGAAGTTTTAGTTCAGCTTTATCCACCATTAACCTACGTACCACCTTCAGATAAAAAGGCACCTACAGTCGAGGTTCCAATTCAGAAATTTGGAACTCCACCAAAAAGTTCAGTAGCGGTTCCTCAAGTAATATTTAGCGCAGTGTTACCTCAAAATGTGACTACTCAACCGACGGAAGTAAAAAAGCCCAAGTTTTTAGTTGTGATTTCCCCACCTTCAACTTATGGACCACCACTAGAGAATAAAATTACAACTTCTCAACCCCCAACCCAAGAAATTGCAGCTAAAAAGGCACCTACGATTGTAGTAAGTAGATGATTTTAAAAAAATTGACTGAGTTAAATTTATTTGCAGAAGATAACCTTTTTAAATTTTTTATTTCGAATAGAACACCGTTCCGGTGAAAAAGAAACACTACGGAATAAAAACAATTGTTTATGAAATTGAAGAAGGAAAGCCAAGGCGGTTGATGTACAGTTCCACGCATACCATACGGGCTACATAAAAGTAGTCAACATTTCGGAAAAATTGTGGAATAACTGATGTACAACTTATTTATTTATTTAGGATTTTTGATTATTGATAAGCCAAATAAATAGTTGGTAATTGTTAAAAAATGAAACCTTGCAAATATATTTATTGAAATTTTATCAGAAGTTTCTAGATCATGAGCAGTAGAAAGGTTATGCTTTGTAGCTTACAAGTAAATACATATCATCATCAACATCAAGAATCCAAAATCTTTTCATCATCATTGACAACGCATTGTATTCACATAATAGTTAAAAACTGGTTCCTGCTTAAATTTTCATGATTGAAATTGAATTTATGCGAATGCCTGCATCGAATGCAGTTTTCATCCCATGTTAAGGTTGATCGTGAGAATTTTGCCATAAAGCCCTCAACAATTACGTCTGAATCGCACAAAGCTTATGTAATATCAAAAAAAACTCATAACAAAATGCATTTTTATGTAATGTTTACAAAAATGGATACACGTGCATGTATACCGCTAAAAAGAAGAAAAGATCACTATTGTTTGCTCCCCATCGTAATTTTGCCATTAGCTTTCAATTGAGGACAATTTAAAAAGGAAAATGAAGTTTTGATCATATACTTCATAGTTATCACATTCCACGACAGGAGTATCGTCATGCTTACACCTCTAATTTTAATCGAGAGGTGACTGTTTACCAGCACACGTAAGAGCGATTCAAGTAAACTGTGGGAGTGACAAACGGACAGTTGTCAAATCAACAAACCGGTATATCAATTGCAAATGAAATTTTTGTGAACATTTTTATTCAATTAAATTGCTTCTATGCGAGCCACACAACAAAACAAGGTGTATGTACAGATCACTGACTGATCGGTTTCAGCCGACGGTCAACTATTTTAGGAAGTAATGATAGAGAATCAAGTTTGCACGTGTCATGTCAGTCAAACGTTGTTCATAATTACATAGATGGATTACACCATTAAATTGTTTGTACATTTCAAGACAAGCATGAGTGTAGGCTCTACGTACTGAAAAGGAGTAATTGGCCACTCATAACTTTACTTTTTATTTTTAAAAATGCAAGCATTGATTGACGTGTGATCAGCAACAGCTTATTATTGTTTTGATTTGTTGTCAATTGTCTTCAAAGTCGTAACGATTTTATTATTCAATATATCAAGGCTCATTTTCCCTAGTTGCCCTGGTTGTTGGCCGATTTTTAAACAACTAGTAAGAAACCAAACAAACTCTCAACTTCTACTTCTGCAACACACAGTTACAAACCTATATAAGTTGACGTCCAAAATATTGTTGTGTTAAAACAACGCATGAGCGTGATTTATTTCAATTTTGAGTCTTAAAAAATGGAACTGCTTGCAATAGTTTATACACAAAAGAAGAATTCTGGTCTCGGTAAACACAAGTTTGTACAAAATTCGATTCCATTTTTATGGTTTCACGTCATACGATAAAATGAAATTGAATTTTATATGGTTGTTTAACAATATGAATTCACAAATTAATTTAATTTCAAAACCAGTAGCCTTTGGGAGCATAAAAATGACTATTGACACAAGTATCAACACCGAAAATACATAAAAGGGTACTTGAAAACTTGTTAACAGAAAGGGCACGAGGAATATGTTTTGTCGCTTTCAATTAAATACACATCATCAACATCAAGAATCAAACTCAGCTTGATTATCATCGACAACATATTGTGTTTGTATTTTGTGTGAAAAACTGGTTCCTGCTCAAATTTCTTGAACAAAAATGACTGCACTAAATGCACATTTCGTCACAGTTCAAATATGAGTTAAAGGTCGAGTGTGAGTTTGTTTTGCCGGCATGCCATTAACCGTACGGTTGTTGCACCAAAATGAAACTTGCTTCTGCTCCCAAGTCGTAAATAATAATAGGCGTTTCTGCTGTATAGACAGCTTGAATCTGTGTAGGTCGTACACAGTTCATGTGGTACGTTATAATACGTCATCATAAAATACATATTTATGAAATGTGAGCTAATATATGCATATTAAAAATGAAAAGATTAATCAATACTTCATTTTTAACTGAACTACTATTATTAATTTGGCATTGTTTTTCCTTGCACTTTTATTTTTATTTAATGACTGTCACCAAAAAGGAATTAATTATGTAAAAATATTGTAATATGCTGCGTCATCGAGGGTAATGGGTACATTTTCTAATTCCATATCTATTAGTACCACACACACCTAATGACTCTTTACAAATTGATAAACTAATTTAAAATGTTGCTTTTGTGGGAGTTCTTTTGTCAACAATTTTTCATTCATTTAGTTAGAAATCTCAAAGAAACCTGTCCATTCAATTGCTAAAAAACCATCAAAAAAACTTGTGTTTGCGCATTTAGGCACTGACCATTGAATTGGTCGGCTTCAGCTGATAAGGGAATAACACTAAATGGTGACTAAAGATCTTTTCTTATGGCTTATACGATCTATCCAGTTACATAAAATTAAGAACAGACTATTCATATCCGTTTTTACCGAGATGTTGTTTTCAAAATTAGGCTCTAAAATATTTGACCAAATACAGTATACAGTTAAACCCCCATATTAATTCATTTTAAAAATCAGTTTTTAGGTGTTTTAACGTTAAATATTATCTAAATAATAAAAATAATATAAGATTTGAAAGTACCCTGATCGCAAACGTAAACTTTTATTGTCGCCTTGTTTTTCAAAATTCGTTATTATCACATTAAATGGTTCCCTTGTTAATTCACTATTTCTCTATTTCTTGGCAACTGGTGTGTATTCTTTGCTTTCGTTGCATAAACATTCAAACTTAATATGGAAAATCAACTTTGAACGGCAAATATCTGTAATGCTCATTATGAAATGCATGTAGCTATCATATATAATATTTATTGTTAAGGGAGGCAATTAGAATTTTCGTAACTAGATTACTACATTATATTGTTTTTAAATTCTAAGATTCACATGACTCCACCTAACGAATACGAATAACTGATCAAATTTTTACAATAAAATGCAAACATTGACTGAAGTCTGATCAGCAACTGCATATTGTTGTTGCTTTATGCTAAAACGGTTCAAGTTGAAAAACAATTTTTTACAATTCAGTAAAAAACCGGTCATTATCAAAAGTTGATCTGATTATAACGCGATCCTCACATTGCCTACACAATTCAAACCCAACCAAACCACACCTATAAAAGCATGCAGCGTGTCACGTTTCTCATTCAGTTTAATTTTTTATGGTCTCCATCATTAACAACCCTTTTGTGTCTGACTTCAAAGTGCTACTTTAAAAATGAAATTAAATACGCAACTATTTCTTGTGATTGTGCTCGCGACAATTATTGAAGTTTACGGAGGTTGTGATAAAAATGGATGTGACGCTCCAGCTACAGTTTCTTCCAGTGCTGAGGGTGTATACCAGAATGTACAATTCATCTCTGTTGCCGAAAATCAGTATCAAAATTTCAATGGAATGCAATATGTGTTAATGCGTGAAGCTACTGCTCCAGCTTACTATCAAAATGCAGTGGGTAATTCTCCAGTATACTATCAAGCGGTGACGAATCCTAACTATTTATCCGCTCCGTACCAAAATATTCAGAATTTTGCTGCTCCAACTCAGACAGTTGAAACTCCCCAGTACTCTACATTTGTTAAACAGAAGGTTATAGCTGAGCCTACTAAATTCGTAGTTCCAATTCAAAAGCCCGTGGTTGCATATAAAGTTATTCAACCAATTATTTATGGACCTCCACCTACAACCACCACCACTGAACCTCCCGTTGAAGTGGCACCAGCAATTGGAGTAAGTTGTGAATTTAAATTTTACTAAATTATATATATTGATAAATAGCTAAGTATGTTTTTTATTCGAATAGAATACAGACCCAGTCAAAAATAAAAATTACGCTGTCAAAACAGTTGTTCACGATTTCGAAGATGGTGGGCCAAGATCGACGATATACAGTGGATCACATACTATTCGTGGTACAAGAAAGTAGTCAAGCTTGGTGATTGGTTTCTGAGTAGCCATTGAACAATTAGTATAATATTATTTTTTATTTATATTATGATATACGACCAGTTGCAAAGTGTTTTAGAATTTTTAAAAATATTCAAATAAATCTAATTTGTTTCTATAGAAAATTCAAGTTTTCCGTTCACTTGCATTCCTGGCCGATCGCCTTGAACACGTTATTGCTGAAGTGTCCATCAAAATGAATGTGAGCTGGTTGGGAGTTGAGTCTTTGGATGTATTGCAAGTTTTGCTCAAAGTTACGTAAAAGTTCAAGGCAGAGGTTGATGCGCTCATTTTGCAGCTGACGTTTTTTAGCATATCGAATTTCATCGGAAAACATAAAATTAGCATAAAGCGGGGAAACAACAAAATATTCCATAATATCGAATCTGTATTTGGTAGGAGTGCTGCTAATTGTTGCTTACAAATAAATAAACATCATCAACCTCAAGAATTCAAACAGAATTTCATCATTGACAACAAGGCTCTGCCTTCGCATCTTGGGTAAAAAACAGGTTCTTGTAAAAAATTCATGAATGAAAAAAAAACTGTATGCATTCTTGCAGCAAATGCAGTTTTTAGTAGAAGTCAAGTACGAATTCAAGGTCGAGTGTGAGTTTTTTGTCGGCACGCCACCAACATCGTTCTTCTTGCACCTATGTGCAACTTGTTTTTTACACCGTTGCAAACTGTTCTTTTTAAAGAACAGCTGAATCACAAACACCAGAATAATATACATATGAAATGAAATGTTTCCAAAAATAAATACAGTTATATGCAGGTAAAAAGGGAGAAACTATAAATACTGTGATAAGATGGTCCATCATAGAATGCTGGGGGATATAGAGAAAGTAGGAATTATGAATGAACCATGCTGCTTGTTGGAAGAGGGGAAAGGCCAGGAGTACGGATGCAAGCTCAGTCATTCCTGGACAGAGGAAGAGAGACAAGAACTCACTTGAGTAGTTTTCATTTTTCATTCATTCTTTTAAAAGGACCTTGCGTTGATGGTTAACAACCTGTTTTATTTCCATTAAAGTTATAAATAAACGCTTCATTATTCGATAAAACCTAACTAAACGTTGCCATCGGTGTTATTTTAAGATAAGCTTGAGGTGTAACCCGACACTCACATCCATTCGATTTCTCTTCGGTTAGCATGCGGAAAAGGTGGCAACGAGTTGGGCTACCGATATTTGGTCAACTGAAACGTGCCAGAATTCGTACCGCAATCCGTTTCTCAACTACAAATCGACTTTGTCTCTAAAATTCATAATTATTCGGCACGCATTCGGACCGCATCTTACAAAAACCCCAACCTGCTGGGACAATCGTGAACTATTTCAATACAGATAGTCCTTTACGCATGTCATGTGATACTAAGATCAGGAAAGTGTGATGAAATACACTGTTCTGCTCTCCCAAACTGTAAACTTCACATCATGCTTGCCTCAGTTCCAAGTTTTAACAATTACTGCCATTAGTGGTGCACAAATTAGCAAAGCGGGTGTGCAATCGTTGAGGTGTGTCAATACGGACAGGTGCCACTGATCGTCACTTCAGAGGGACTGTTTAGTTTGATTTAAGTTGGTAAGTTATTTTTTATTATTGTAAAATAAATGCTTTCTTTTGTGTGCCATTAGTAATTAAAAACTTAAAACTTATTGTAGCTCAATTCAGGACATGCCGTTTTATGCTAGGGTAGCGTTTACAGAGGAGGAAGGAGATACAGCCGTAGTGTCCTCAACGTGGTTAAGAGATAATGACAAATGTTGTCGCTGGCCTAATAGACCTAACAGCAACTTTGCAAAATTGGCTGCAAATCACGCAAACTTTGACCCTCGATGAACTCTCCACCCTTGTAACGTTTTGAATACATATTGGACGTACTATTTTTTGCTATCAATTACATGTCTGAAAGACTAATTATGGATGTTTTCATATATACTTACATACTTATTTAATCATTATAATTTTTAGCATCATTTGAGAAGGCTCAACGAGGTTGTACTAAATCAGTTTACACTTCCAACATTGAAAGCTCTACAGCTGAAATCACATCGAATGCTGATTTATCAAGAAGAAAGAGACGCCGCGTGACAAACCGGAAACCGGTCAAACCCATTCTCCCTTGCGTTTCAGCAGTCCAACAAGTAAAACAAGATCGTCAAGCTCATCAGCCGGTTCTGGATTTGACTGAAATCATGAAATGATCGGATGCCCAACCAACAGCTTATTAAATCGATCCGTTTCGTCTCTTGGTAAAAGTCTACTTAGGAAATATCATTAACGAATTTAATAATATCACGGCTAAATGTGGTTTCTGAAACATGCAGGTATTACACAGACAGTAAACACTACCTCTGCCTTCGGAGCTGAGCCGCCTCGATTAGGATTGGTCGAGCCAACAAATTATACGGGAAAAGATCCACAGATGGAGTTATCAAGTAAATAATACTTTAAGTAAAACACTTTATATGAGATAAAATCATGCTAATATAGATCTTGTAAAAGTAAAGTCAGCAAGAGCTCAATAAGAAGTAAGTTGTTGTACGGAGTAAGGTTTGTACGCGACTTTTGAATTTATTGAACACAAAACTCCAAGTCTGTCCAGAGCCTCATGTCACAATATATTACAAGTATGGTGTATTACTTACCTCAATGATACAGTACCAATAATCAATCAACGTAATACATATTGATACAAGCCATCATCATAATATGTAGTGCATAGGCATGCACGCAATTGTAGTGCTATGTACTTCTGCCATAACAAAGTACAAGCATCTCTATGTATTTATCTCATAAATAATATGTTACATAGGCATGTAACTCAACAAAATACAATCATATACTATATTTATATTATCGTCTCATACCTTCCCATAATATAAATACATTCTTGATTTGACAGTCGGACAGTCAACATCGTTGTCCAACTGCGCTCTCAATTAAAAACGAAATAAATTTCTGGTCAAGTAATTAACACGAAAATATTCGCATTGTCAGTAAGTTCCCACATCTGAAGTTCAAAAGTGTAAAGTAATCATATCAAAAGCAACATAAAGTGAAACGTTGACAGCTCACAGTGCATTGACAGTTCCAATGTCCTGGGCATTTGGTAGTGGAAAAAACAAAGTGAAACATTCACCTACTAAAGGAAACCCATTAGTGCAAACACCAAAACGAGGCAGAGAGAGTGACAGCTCATCTGATTCCCCAACTTCAGGCTTGCATAAGCAAGCACCTAAGAACATTAAATTTGACACAGATACCGACGAACTTAAGTGGCAAACTCTTGTAAAAAACATGGGTCTGTCAGCTGCTGACCTAGCAAGCATCAGAGCAGTAGTGGACGAGTCGCTTGATAAAAAGCTTGATGGAGTTATTCATAGCGTAACTGCTATTACAAAGCATGTTGACCATTGCTTGTAAAGCTGGTTCGCATGATGGATAAGAAGGCGATGATGTCAGAAGCCAAGAAGCTGCGAAAAGAAAAAATATTCATAAACGATGACTTGAATGCTGAAGAACGAGAAGCTGCAAAAATTCTACGTGATGAATTTCGAGAGCTGAAGAAGACAAATGCTGACCTGGGAATGTCTATACGAAATGGCGTAATGGCAATCTGGAAAGACAAGAAAATCATTCAAAAATACAACGTGGTGAACAAAAAGGCTACAGCTATGACTGGAATCTGAGGACTTCGACCCATGGAGCGTGTAACAAGAACGACGGAACAACTGAAACTAACTTTCTGGAACATCGAAGGAGTAGGTAGAATAAATAATATGCATGCCACAGAACTAGAATTATTATGTAGTAGTCACATCATTAGCTTGTATGAAACGTGGACGGAAGCACAAATTAGTATATCATGTTTTAGCAACTTTTAGCAAAGTAGAGAGCTATGCACAAAAGAAGCTTTACCACTGGTAGAAGTAGTGGAGGACTAATAACATTTTACAGAAACGACATATTTAATCTCGCAAAAGTTTTACACAACCATCCAAATTTTATTGTAGTAAGATTACGCTACAAAGACATGTACATAATAGTATTTTCAGTGTATATACAGCCAAAAAGTGAAAATGATATAGTATTAACTGAAATCAATGAGGTGCTCGAGCAAGTAGGCATAAGGTATGCAAATGATTTAGTCGTAATAGGAGGTGATTTTAATGGTAGGATCGGCAGTCTTGACCAAGCTGCATGTACCTACGTTGGAAACTGGGGTAACATGAGAAGTGATAGAATTTCTAAAGACTCATTACAAAATAGGAGAGGGATAGACTTACTCGATATCATGAGCAATAATGGGTTCATAGTACTCAACGGAAGAGCTTCAGGTGATACCCCAGGAAATTTTACTTTTGCAAATTCGCAAGGCGTACAAGCACTATTGATTTAGCATTCCTCCATTATTCCGAAATATCGAAATGTCATAAACTAGAGGTGAAAAATTTCTCGACTTCAAGTCATCTTCCTTTGGAAGTACATGTTGATGTCATCGTAGATTCTTATGTGCCAACAACCTATGAAAACTAGTATGGAATGCAGAAAAACATGCAGAGTACTCAAAGAAATTGATGATTGTATAAAAACTTTCAACGGAAATATAAGCTATGAACAGCTAACTGATATTATTGTGAGTGCAGCTAATGCACTATATGTAACTCAAAAGCGGAGGATACTATGAAACACTTTTTAATGGATTGCATTCCATTCCAAACGATGAGACAGATAAAGGAGTACTAATGTAATATCGAAAGTATACTGCGATTTGGTAAAAAAGAAGATGTAGTAAACTTTTTTTATGCTGTATCTGCGAGTTTAAAACTAAGGAAAATGATCATTGAATTTTAATGTAGGTAATACTATGTATTATAAGCTAAACATCAAAAATTAGATATGAGATGAGTTCATGAAAAAAACACTTATGTTCCTATGTATGCCTTATTATATAATGTTAAGTCAAGAATCCTATGTATATACTTTAAAATGTACCTTTATGCTCTATGGGTCCATGACCCGAAAGAGTTTGAGACAAATAAATAATAATAATAATAATAATAATAATATAAATACCAACTGTGGTCAAAATCATAACATAAACATTAGAAGGGATTAGCTTACCTCGCGTCAGCTCTAGTCGCTGGTCATAAAATTTAATTACATAAACAAACTGAGAAAAGTGATGTTCATTTCATCATCCAACTTTCCTGCCAAATACTACTTCGTATTTCTACCTTAACAGCTCCTGCATTATTCTTTCACTGTTAATACTAGTTAAAAACCATTAAAAATAACTGCTTTATTGCCAAATACATATAGAGGTGGCGTAGGACACAGTCTTTATTATATACGACCACCAAACCAATGTCACACTCAAAAACAAATTCAGATAAACATTTTAATCAAAGATCAGGCATGTTCTATGCAACATAAATCCATAAACTTTTCTGTAAAGCCATGCAAATATAATATATTCTTTTCTAAACCTATTCTAGGGATCTCATTACAAGAAAATTCTCT
>LJIJ01002314.1:0-28556 GCA_001718145.1 Orchesella cincta
TATAAATTTTTAAGTAAGCCTGTTTTTTTTATAAGTGGGTGGCGGCGGAGGGGCGGGGGTGGGGGGGGTGGGGGGGCGAGGGGTGATATACAGCTTCATGAAGTCATTCCTTAGCGTCTAGATCGGGGCTCCTACTTCATGAATTCGTTTCACTCTTCGATTTTTACTGCTTTTAAGTAATCAAAAATTCTTATTATAAAATTATGCATGCATTTTTTAAGAATTGTGATGACTAGACGCAGTGCTGACATGAGAGCGAGGCCCAGTTGGGCACACAAAGCTAGTGTGCAAGTCGTATTCAAATGATGTCGGGTTGTGGTCAGTACGAGTCAACACCCTTTGCCTGCTGCGTTGAGTGCCACGCCAAATTGCTTAATAATCGGTTCATAGAGGACTCTATCATTTGAGAATCGCTCCTAGAAAATACGAGAATTGGCCACACGTGAGTGTCTCTCAGCTAGCGTGGCAAAATGTTACAACGCAACACTGATTCTGAGTCACATTTTCTGCTGATTATCTCAGTTATGCACAGCAAATCTCAGGTATGTTCACTCGTCACCCTATCCGACTTGTTGTTGACTTGTTAAATACATTGAAGGAACGATTACCACTCTCAAAACCGTCCTAAATATTAAGGTGTTGAGTATTCCCTTGTATCCAATAATGCATGGAGAAGTCTCTCAGGAAAAGCTATACTTCTCATGATCATGGCTAAACGTGGAACTCATTAATACGGATTCTGTAAATCGTATGAATACATACAGTGGAATGTTTGTTCTATGCGCTAGCAGGAAGGTCCGTTGGTTTGGAGTATTTTACATAAATAATATGAAAAAATTAATTGGTCCCAGATATAGATTCCTAATGTTGTAAAAATAGATAGACTCTACGTGTTTCCATTGTATTGTGTATTCCTGTGTATTGTTCATTTTCAATCTCCACGTGTTCTTTCTGGATAATGTATAGCTACTAAATATTGTAGCCCCATATGCGAACTGTAATAACCCTTTCTTTGTTGTTATTGGGGCATTAGTATAGTAAAGAAATAGCGTTTCACGTAATTTCTTCGCGTTCTTCGCGCTCACTTTATTCCTTATACTCTTCGATGTAATTTTTATTTAACTTTGATACACCTTTACCAAAGCGGAGATTACACCGAAATATGAAGTAGGTGGATTATACTTTAATCTTATACGTCTCATACTAATTTCGATAACAGATTATTATCATAAATGTTTTTCTTCAATCCGATGTATTTGGTATGCCAATGTACGACCCAACGTCATATAGTAGCTTGATTTGTGTGGCTGGAGGACTTGACTTGGCCCTCGCAACTCAACGCAGGGACCAATTGACACACGAAAGGTGGTGGTTCCTTTGTAGCATATTGAGATGATATCACTGGACTAATGTAATAATATAAACTCAAGTTGTAATAGATTCCATTCGACTTTGCAGAAACCTTGTTTTTTACATTCCTGCCAAATTTGCGCAAGATTCTAACAAGTCATTATATTCTAATAATGTACAAGTTCCTCCTAATAAGCATAGACAGAACAGTGCTCATATGTGGCCGATTTGCATTTTTGTCGAGGTGTAGTATACATGCACAAACATCATTTGCACATTGACGTATCGTTATAGTAAGAACTTTCTCTTGAAGTTCTCTAATTTATTTATTGTTTTCTTCTTTTCCTACTATACCATGGGTTGTCCTATCATATCAACATTAGTGATTCGCAAGCTGTGATTCTTCAATCGAACAATTACAAACCCAATAGTATCTTGAAAACTGATCTGCTTTATAGTTCAGAGCGTGTTGTCTCTGACGTGGAATGCATGAGATTGAGAAGCCATGTGCGAGAATGAATCATTCTGTCGCGCTGTAAAGGTATTAGTTACAAGATTGAGAAGTACATTGGGGGTTTGAAATTCGAGACAAAGTTATTTATCATTGTTCAATGGTTTATTTTCATTTAACTAGGTGGGGGGCACAGATTATGACGTCGTTTTGTGAGGACGCTGTCTGAGATATATTGGACAAATATGTCATACAATATAGTTCTGTATCTATATGCTCTCGCGAATGAACACTGTACGTTTATTTCTAGAAACAACCGGTAAATATAACAATGACGTAAATTATTTAAGGGGCGCGCGCTAGTCTCTGTGTGCATATACACAAAGTTAACATAACACAGAAATCACACTATCATATACACATCTTTTTAAGCAAAACTCTGCGTACAAAATCAAATCAATAGTGTGTTCTAAGTAGAAAATTGTACATGGTAAAAAACAGTTGCAGTCGTTGCCATCACTGCCTAATTTGCCCTCATCAATATTAATTTTTGAGTTATTTGGTTGGGCCCGTACTTCTCCGGTATATGTTGTTCATGGTGGATAGTCTACAGGTGACTTTTTTGTCGAGAATAGATACGATTTGAGTCTTTCCCTAAAATTATGTCGTGCCTTATTGCTGTTTGCACCAATGCCACATGCCACGTCCTGATAGATATTGCATAAATTTTTGTTATAATCAATATATGGCGACACAAACCGTATTACATACATAATAGTATACACACAGATACATATACCATCCTTGTGAGCCTATATAACACATACGACACATACATAGATAACATAACATGTTGAGGAATGGTGAATATATTGGGCTTGTTGTTTGGCCCACAACGTCTTCTTCACAACTTTTTATGCACTTCCTTCTAGCTCTTTTTTCTCTGGTATGCAAGAGATGTGCTTGAGTTCGGAAACCAAAAAGAATACCTTCTCGCTTTCGGTTGGTGTGGAATGGGAAATGCCAAAGTTTTGCCTCACAAAATATCTGTTAAACCCCCGAAAATTTAAAAAAAAATATTAGTGTTTTTGCCATGAAAAACAATTTTTATTTTAATATCCCAGTTTTGTAAAAAGTAACAATACCCTGTACTCAAATCGCACTGGTCAAAGCTTGTAAAAGTTTTCCTAGTTTTTGCATCACTGGAAAAGGTACCCGCCAGCCTTTCAAGTATTCTGTGATTAAAGTTTTCACGGATTGTTAACACCCACGATTTCGCTTATGTTCAATTGATGCAATTAAAGTTTGTGGAATATCCAGTTTCCGAGCCACGTCTATCCATTTCTCTGCGTCGGATTCCGATAATATTTCGGAAATGTCAACGTATCTGCAGTCTTTTAAAAATCAAATCCAATTATGTAACAGCAACTATTCTTCAGGTACAAGTTGGTAAATTCATTTTCTTACTGTCATCCCCAACCAAATAAATTGACACCAAGATGTTTCCAGATCCATCATGGACACTTTTCACACACGTTCCTTAAATATTACTGTAAACAAATGTAAGCTTATTATGCTAAACCATAAAACAAACAATGAGTTTACGTTCAGAACAGAATTTTTAACTACAAACCTGACAGACTACTACTGAACTGTTTGCTTCACAAAATCAATTTAATGTTGAAGTCCCTTCAGCCATCGCAAGTTTCTTTTATTCTTCTGTTAAAAATTTGAATACTGATAAGTCATAGTTCTGTTGGCGTTTGGCGTTTGTCTTGATAAATTTTGTTCACATTTGGATTTATCCCAGATATCGGAGGGAATACTGACCTCGACAAACATGCAACATGTTGACTTTCGTAAAACATATTTACTAGGTATGATCCTATCTGAATAAGATAACATGTGGTACAAAACATCAAATGAAAGTTCATAACACCACTATTTGCACTTTTTCATGTCCTATATATTTTTACATACTTTGTATTGTGTATACGAGCTTATACGATACGCTTTGCAAGTACATTTCCTCCAAATAATAAAAGTTCACACAGCCCGTAACCCATGATTTATCAATAATCATGTTCCTGTAAGTGAACAAGTCTTACTAGATTAGAGATAAATGCCTTTTTTGTATGCATGCTTTGAAGCAAAATCACTTTATTTTGAGTTCGCAATCCATTAACCTAAAGTATAAATGAACTTTCGGACGTTATTTTGGTATCTAACGGTGGCTTCATTACCAAAAGTTCATTTGATGGTAAAAAATTCATCAAATGTTAATTGAAATAACTTCTATTAAATTGTAGCAACGAAAATGGGGCAAGCTGGGCGATAACTTAAGTTTGCAGTAATTTCACATCAAATTCATAATGTATTGCATTTAGGTTTAAATTACAAGTAAATTATTTATTACAACCTTCTGTAAATATTCGGACACAAAACCATGTAATATCCACATCTATTGTTATACAAAATTTCAAACATACAGCAATTTTCATGTAGATTCCGTGTCGAAAACAAAACTTTGAGTTACGGATTAAATGGAATGATCTTCTTCCAAGCCTTCATTATGGGTGCTACAAGTTTAATATGAGTTATTTCAATTTAAATTTTGATGAATTTTTTTACCATCAAATGAACTTTTTGTATGAAGCACCGTTAGATACAAAATAGTCCGAAAGTTTTCATTTATACTTTAGTTTAATGGATGCGAACTCAAAATAAAGTGATTTGCTTTCAGCATGCATACAAAAAAGCATTTATCTAATCTAGTTAACTTTGTTCACTTACACGAACATGATTATGATAATAATGGGTTACGCTTGTGACTTTTATTATTTGAGGTAATGTACTTGCAAGTGTATCGTATAGCTCGTATACACAATACAAAGCATGTAAAAATATATAGGACATGAAAAAGTGCAAATAGTGGTGTTTAACTTTCATTTGATGTTTGTACCAACATGTTATCTTATTCAGATAGGATCATACCTAGTTAATATTGTTTACGAAAGTCAACATGTGCATGTTTGTCGAGGTCAGTCATTCCCTCCGATATCTGGATAAATCCAAATGTGAACAAATTTATCAAGACAAACGCCGCACGCCAACAGAACTATGACTTATCAGTATTCAAATTTTTAACAGAAAAATAAAGAAATGCGATGGCTGATGGACTTCAACATTAAATTGATTTTTGTGAAGCAAACAGTTCAGTAGTAGTCTGTCAGGTTTGTAGTTAAAAATTCTGTTCTGAACTGTAACTCATTGTTTGGTTTTATGGTTAGCATAATAAGCTTACATTTGTTTCCATTAATATTTTAGGAGCTTGCATGAAAAGTGTCCATGATGGATCCGGAAGCATCTTCTGGTGTCAATTTATTGGTTGGAGATGACAGTAAGAAAATGAATTTACCAACTCGTACCTGAAGAATAGTTGTTGTTACATAATTGGATTTGATTTTTAAAAGACTGCAGATACGTTGACATTTGCGACGTATTATCAGATACTGAAGCAGAGAAATGGATAGACGTGGCTCGGAAACTGGATATTCCACAAACTTAATTGCATCAATTGAACATAAGCTAAATCGTGGGTTGGTAACCTTTCATGAAACTTATTACAAAATACTTGTAGGCTGGCGGGGTAGCTTTTCCAGCGAGGCAAAACTAGGAAAACTTTTACAAGCTTTGGACCAGTGTGATTTGAATACAGGTATTGTTTACTTTTACAAAAACTGGGATATTAAATGAAATTTTTCATGCAAAAACTATTATTTTTTTTTTTAATTTTCGGGTTTAGCAGATATTTTGAGGCAAAACTTTGGCATTCCCATTCCACCACAACGAAGCGAGAAGGTATTCTTTTTGGTTTCCGAACTCAAGCACATCCTGCATTACCAGAGAAAAGAGCTGGAAGAAGTGCATAAAAATTTAGAAGATGGAACAAGCATCCTAACATGAAGAGTGGTTATTACAGGACTTGGTGGAATTGGAAAGAGTACTTTGTGTCGCCAATATATTGAAGCAAATTATGGCATATCTTATCAGGACGTGGCTTGGATAGTTGCAAACAATATAGCAACAATTGAAAATACGTTTCGCACACTATCCAATGATAAAAGGGTGGGCACCAACTCAAAAAACAGTGATGGCAACAACAAAGAAATTGACACAGTTGTGGAAGAGGTTTTTGCTTTCTTTTCCAAAAGGAAAAAAGCATTATTTGTGTTTGATAACGTCGAGAGAATAGAAGATATTGTTCAATTTTTGCCTTCACGCTATCGCACCCAATGGAATAATTTGAAAAATCGAATTCAACCCCAAGTTCTAATTACCTCCCGGATTTCACACTGGCTTCCTGACCAGGAAGATCAATACTTATTGTATACGTTGATTGGCATAGAAAAAGAATCGGCAGTGGCTTTCTTGCAATCCAGATTTGCTGATAATATAGCTGACGCAGAAGAACTAGTCGAAATTTTAAGTGACAAGACTCTTCGGTGTTTTCCCTTAGCACTACACCAAGCCAAAGCTTACATTGCATACAAACAAATATATGAAGACGAATACCCTATTCGGAAATACATCGAAGAGTATAAGAAGGCAAAGAAAACTTTTTTACAATCAGAAGAGTTTCGTGCTGGGAAAGCTAAAGATTTTTATGAATACACAACATACACAACGTGGCACATTACAATTGAAGCTATTTAAAAGAAAATGACTTGTCTATCAAACTTTTTCATGTCATGTCGTTTCTGAATCCGGACCAAATGGAAAGGAAAATGTTTACAGAAATGGGGGGATCTGAGACTGTTTAAGAAAGGCTATAAATGTCCTTGTGCAATTTTCAATGATTTCTACCGACAGCAAAGGGAAACACCAAAGCATTTTGAGCATCATCGACTGGTACAAGATGTAACAAGAGAGAAGCTGAAAAGATGGTAATGAGGACATGACGGTTTTAAAAAACAGCCCTTGGTTAGTCAGCCGACTTGATATCTCTGGCCAATTGCAACATGCGCAGCCGTTTGGAGTTACGCAAGTGAGCATGGGCAGCTAATAAATGATTTTTATCACAAATCTGTGTATGGGCGGGGAGAAGAAACTCCTCTGCATTTATTGAGCAACAGAGATCTCGGGGAAAACTCGGATGCTTTCAAGGCAATTGTCACCCACTATTGGAATACGTATCCTTATCATGTGACTATATCACAGTTAATAAATGCAAGAGATAACTTTGATAGGACCCCTGCTTGGATTGCGTCGGTAACAGGAAACGAGCCCGTATTGGAAGCTCTGATTAATGAGCAGTCGCAGAACTGGACACAAAAAGCAATCTGCTGACATTTCACGCAGTTAACAAAACAGATCCTTTTTCTAATCTTGGGAAACACCCCTTCACGCTGCGGCTCGGAATGGCCATTCAGGCTGCGTAAAACTTCTTGTTAATGCCAATTATGACCTGAAAAGGCTTAAAAACAAAAGCGGTCGAACTCCCGCTGCAGTGGCAGCCCTTAATGGACGAGTAAAGGTTGTCGAGATTTTGGAACCTTGGAGCAAACTGCATATGCTCCATGCAAAACTTCACAATAAGGCCAACGACTTCCAAGAGTTCAAGAGAATATATGAATCAACTGATTCCAGCAGAACTGAAGAGTTACTAACAGTTTAGATTTTAATGCTACTGTTATGCAACAAGCAACTTTTCAAGGGTATTCAACTTCTCTGCTGAAATTTTTGAAGGAGAAAGGTGCGGATGTAGTTCTACAAGGTTTAACGGACCACTGCAAGCAGGGCTAGCTAGACCATGCAAGTAAGCTCTCGGGCTGCTTGTCATGTGTGCGGGGCTTCGATTCCTCCTGGGGGCGCAAAAATGCAAACCCAAGCTCGTCCTGCTAATCGTCCTTGGCTCTGTGTTAGTACGGGGGACGTAATACTGTAGATGTTGTTCACGAGGGAGGTGGCTATAACACTACAGTATTCCCTAAAGAGTTTCCCTTCTCTTTAGGAAGATGTACTAGTACAGTTAATTGGGGTAGTATCGAGAAAATCCTAAATTGAATGGTTGTTCGACCTCCGTGACTCTGAGAGTTCTGACCGGTAACTCAGATGGGCCAATTCGGTGAATAACCGACCGGTCGTCTGTAGTAGCTAATTCAGGCTCTATGATCACGGGCCCCGTAAATACATACAACGGACCACTGCTCTGTGCTGCTGGATACGGGAATTTGGAAGCTGTCACATATTTATGTGATTTGAAAAAAGAAGGCGTCCATCCACTGAAAAATGGGACTAAAAGTAATTGGACACCAGTGCAAGAAGCTTGTCGAGGGGAAATTTGGATATTGTAAAATATTTCCTGGAAGGAATATGATTACGAGGGCATCCCAATTGAACACGTTCTTGAATATTCAAGGAGACCAAAAAACTACCCCGCTGGTAACGGCAGCTTATCATGGAAAATGTGAAGTTGTCCAGTATTTGCTGGAGAAAGGGGCAAAGGTCAATTTGGCAAATTACTGGGGCGCCACACCAGCAATTACTGGAGCTCTGATGGGATTTTTCAACTGTGTTGAACTGATTTTTGGAGAGTGGACAAGATATAGAAATGGACCTGGCGAAAGTTCCTGGAAACAAAATACAATTTTGGCAATGCTGGGAGTATCACTTCTCCACCTTGCTTCGGCATACGATAACCTGAAAATCGTGAAGAAGTTGGTTGAAGAGAAAAACGTGGACGTTGACATGGGAAAAGAATTAAGTTTTACACCACTGCATTACGCACTCTTTTTTGGAAGCAAGAGCGTTACTAAATACCTTGTTGAAAAGGGCGCAGATGTCAACGCAAAAATTAATATAGCTAATGTTATAAACAGTGTTTTTCCTGCATCCAAAATGGACCATTGGTGGTGAATGGGGAAAACATGCTAAAAGTTTTGAAATATGTGCACCAATATAGAAACATCTTTAATTCAATTTTTGCCCTCTCACCAGGATCTATTTGCAAACTGGACTTTTGCAAAACTGAAGTACGCCAACTTGAAAACCAATGGAGAAAGGTTGAATGCTCAGGTTACTTCCGAGTTCTTAACTGGTTGTTGTCAATTGAGTTCATTAAAAAATATGTTGTCGTAATTCTTGACTTTGTGCATTCACATTCTCAAAAGATGTCCGCAAATGTAGATTTACCAGTACAAGGAAATGAATATGAAAATATTAAACAAGGAGTCGGACTTAATTTGTAAAAGCTATGAATGATCAGCATTTTTGTAATTAATTGTATGAATAAATTTTTTGGGGAATTTTGTTACTTTTGAGAATAAACGTACTACTTTTGCAACATATTTCGCCATTTCATACCTGTTTTTTCATTAAGACAAACGAAGTTTTTATTGCTTTACTGCTGACTAGCAAACAATTCTCATAAAAGTGACACTAAAATATCCGCAGTTTCGTCACCAAATTCGTTTCTCTCAATTATTGCATTAACAAAACTTCATCAAGGTGATTTTTGACTCCGTGAAGAATTTGGGGCAGTTTGAGAAACCTTATCATCCTCGTCAAATTGTTTGGGTAACAGAATCTGATCCCATCAAATAAGTGTGTGTGCAGAATCTCAAAATCAAATACTCAATAAACTGCTTCCGCTCAAGGCTTTCAGACTAGTTAGTCAAATAAAAATATACGTTTGAAACGTAATTTAATCATAAAATTGAATGAATATAAAAACCACAAATGTAACAAAATCATATTTTGGATTAAACAATTGGAGGAAACACATTTACTCAGGATCCTTTGCGAATTCAGATGTTGTGCAATGATTTTGTTAAAACTTTCATGGATTTGAAGAAATATGCAGAAGACTGTAAATTTTACAGCTGCATGATTCTATTCTGCTGAGCAGTTACAGAACAAATTAAATAAACCAATAGGAAAATTAATAAGCCAAATTAATTGAAATAATGTGATTATTTTTATACAATATCCCAAACAATTTATAGTACTATTTTATGTAAGTGACACATCAATTTATGTATTTTATTTTATGATAGCTTACTTTGTTTTCTCTCTTTCTGTTAGTTTACGATAGATTTATTCAAAACAACTTAGTTGAAATGCGTCGAGTTGACGTCGCATTAAAAATTTGTCAAACTAAAGGAATAGTTCAGTGTTTAAAGATAATCTGGGCGTAGTATTAACTGTGTTTTTTACTAAACATGTATTTTGCCAAAGTACGGGGGTTGGATTTTCAGCGAGACGGTATACACGTGAAAGCCAACACGTTTTCACGTATAACGTCATAGACGGCTTTGAAAATCCAATTCCCAAATGCAACTACGGCTGGCGTAAAATGTTTAAATTTCCTAGATTTCTCGTACCATGGAATTGTTAACTTCAAGTAAACAATCAACATGCGTAGCTTTTGTCTAATATTTTGAACAGATATCTTTGAATTAGTACTTACTTAATTATTTGTCCTATTTGTAGTAGTCAGAAAAAATATTTCTGCGGATTTCAGATTTTAGCATTAAAGTTTTAGGTCTGTGTTCACTACAGCCGGAACTATGTAAAAGTCCACTTCATAGTTCCTTCCGAGTTCTACAATAATATTGTGGTGTCCCCTAACCAAGTGTAGTCATATCATATGAGTGTAGTAGCCGTAAACTAAAATGTCAAATATTTGCCCCCTAGCTATGGAACCTCCACTTGGGTTTAATCATGTTTCATGCCACCTGCCAAGCTCCTGTTGAGCTTGGTACACATTTCCTAGCCGATTATATGTGCGGACAGAACCCATTGGCATTCATTCTGTTCAGCACTTTCCTGTGCACACATAACCACAATTCATTCGCGTGCTTACTAAATAAATACTTAGTTACTTATATTTGGAAAGTAACGCGTAAGTTCATGTCATGGTCACTTATTTATCCAAACATAACGGGGATTTTCTCCCCGACAGGTAGGTCCATCACAAGTGGGATCTGATGCAAAAATTTAAAATTTATCGTAACTTTATATATTTAGCTTTGAAAAGGTGAAACTCTACTATATTTTACATTTAATGAGGCGAGATGATCAGCGGGCCCAACGCCAGATAACATAAGAATTTTTGCAGATTCCAAAGTCCCAGCACTTAGAATAATTTCCCGTGTTGCAACCACAGTCCGGGTTATACCTTGACGTCGATAAGTTACCGAAGTTGCAATTGGCCTCTCGGAAACTTCTTGAAAATTAATTTTTGTAACGTGAGCGTATTTCTTAATACAGAGGTTGCTCGGTTTTCCAGTATCTCTGTAGAAAGCCCGGTACGTACTTTCCCTCCATCCGTCTTGCGTTGTCATGTCAAACTTTGAAAATACTGGATGGAAAATATTTACGTATAATAAATAAACAACTTTGCCAACCTAGCGCTTGTTTAGATTACCTTCTTGAGTTGCCCCATTATAATCTCCAATTGTATATCCCTTTTCCAAAGCTGCAGCCAAAAATTCATCAGCACCCAGTTGGAAATCACTGGTTTCCACATTGAGAAGACCTCCTTTTCCATGATATTCCGTGGCATCTGGCTCACTAGCCCAGATTCCATTGTAGTCCTCTGATTTCTTGAAATATGGCAACAAATTCTCATAATTCCATTGTGGATCTCCACCCAAGTCTTCAGTAGACCATCGGTTGTAGTCCTCCTTGTTTCCTCTCACGTACATCATGAAATTAGTTGAGGTAGAGCCACCCAACATTTTTCCTCTTGTGGTCATTACTTTCTGTAATCAAACACATTAATTGAAATTATTTTAAAATTTGAATTTTGAAGTACGAGCAAATATTTTTTTAAAAAACCTGTCCATCACAGTTTTGGCAGGCGTTGGCTTGCGAGTTGAGTTTGTAAAACCAGTGTTTGCAGGTTGGTTCTGGAGGTAGGCATCCAGGCTGGAATATCGTTCAGAACTGACGGTTCCCCACCCGCTTCAAGTAATAATATCCTGTTAAAACTAGAAGCGTTCGCGATTCTGTCGCGACCACCATTCCAGCACCACCTAAGCAAAAAACATAGTCAATATGGGTAAGAAGTACTGGGGTAATTTGAATATTTAAGGAATTTTACCTCCTCCTACAACAATGTAATCAAAAGTTGTAAATCTGCATTTCAAATCCAGAGACAGAGCTAATAGCTCATTATTCACTGTAAAATCTTGACCCCTGTCGAATTCTACCCAGGAGTTAATAGCGAGTGTCACAAAAGTAAGTGCAAATATGGAAACCGGCAGCGGAAGTGGCCAGCGTTCTGGCAACGCGCGAGAATGGTGGTGACACCATCAACTAAACTCATGATTATTTTTATTTTTATAAAATTAATTTATTGCAGTGGACCAGATGTGAAGATGTAAACGACTGAAGTCAAATGAAGTTGGAATGATATTAAGTATGAATATTGAAGGCGTTGTGTTTGCTAATTATTTGTAAAACATTTGGAATTGATGTGATTATACACGAACATCTGTTTGTGAGCTTTCAAAGGTATTTTTAGCGCTACGAAACGAGGTGGTAACATGATGCTCTTTATAAGAATCTAATTTAATATTCGCATATAATTACCAACGAACAAAAGCCTTATTAGTGAATGTTTTAGGTATATCGAGAGTAGATGCACATTTATATAATAAGTGCATCCTGTTAATCCCCAAGAAAATTGGTTGGTGCGCAATAATTCCTTATCAGAAGTCGGAAAGTAATACTGTTTGAATAAATTAAAAAATAGTATTTGTTGTAAAACATGAAGAAGTTATGTAGCTTGGTAAATATCTTTGTGGTATAGTGGCATTTAATTGGAATGCGAAAATAAAATGGGCTGTCTCATTTTGCATCCGGAGATATTTGATGGCAAACACTGATAAGTTCACGGCTGACTGCGATTCACCTTGCATGCTCTGCACAACACACGAATGGAAAATAAAATGATATGATTTTTAGGAGTATCCTTAGCTTTATAATGTTTTACATATGAGGAATATCCAACTGGCGAATGAATGTGAATTTAACGGTGAACCCAATGAAATTATCCAAACTCTCAATTCGGCTTATTATAATTTCAATAAAATTATTTGGATAAAAATACAGACGATTCTTTATACACAACTTTATCCAATTTATTAGTTTGTAGATCTTATCAAAGTTTGTGTGTAATTGACCGTTTATATTGTAGTTGTTGCTGAGGTGTTGTGTCATTCCGGAGATGTATGATTGCAAAGATGATAAGTTCGCGGATGAGTACATTTCACACAAAACGTCGATATTACCTTAACTATAACAATGTATTTCATATGAGGAATATACAGTTGATGAATGAATGAATAGCAATTTTACGTTACAGTCAATGAACTGATAAAAATCGCAAATCAAACTCCTTGTTTCTTTATACAGTGCTTTTAGCGAATTTATTAATTGTACTTTTAACATCAAAATTTGGTTGATAACTATTTGAACTTTTTTAATTGGTTGTTGGATCGCATTTTTACATATCAGCAATGATAAGGTCGCTTCCTTTCTCAGCAATCATGATAGTGGCAGCTTGTGTGTTCCCATTTGGTAATCTAGGCATGACAGAAGCGTCAATGACCCTCAGACCATCAATTCCCTTCACCCTGAAAATGCGAAGGGACAAAATTAACGCACAATTCAATAGTTAAATTTTTAATACAATCTTTCTTACTTTAATTGGCTATCCACAACTTTTCCAAGAGAGCAGCTTCCCACGTGGTGGTAAATTGTGAATGAGAACATTCTGATCACGCACCGATAATAATCATCACTTTTGAAAACTAGGCTTTCGCAGCCAGGCACTGGTTTCAGGAAAAGACTTGTGTTTAACGCAGCCGTGTTTTCATAAAGATCTACAATTTTCTTGAATCCTGTAAATTTAAAAAAGTATTTTGGTTTTTAAATCCAGAAAGAATAATTAAAGAGATATAAATTTAATATATTTACCAAAAAGCATGGCTTCGACATCATCTGGGTTTGCCAAATATTGGGGATCCTGAATAGGATTGTCATCTGGGTTCGTACTTGCCAGCGTCATGTTTCCGAAGGATTTCGGCCGCCCCGCTATCAAAAGGCAAAATCTGGCATCCGTATTAGTTTTGTGGTAGGGATCAAACCAATTATCTAAAATGTCTGCTCTAATCCCAACCATTCTATTCAGATCTTGAGGAAGCTGAGGGTAGAGTCCAAAGGAAGCTTGAATTACTTGAAGGTCGGCATATCAGGTCTAAAATTAAAATTGTTTGATTTAATAAATTTACACATGCTTTTGAATTTGAAAAATTATATTGAACTGGCTTTACTCGGCAACTGGACTCTTGAAAAACGCTTGACCAGCCAATGCCTCTGAGGCAGCCAAAACCCCGTTTCCAGTCGAGAGATAGCTGACAGCAGCCTGAGCAGTGACATCTCTGTTAGGGTTCGCGGCAGGAGATTTCAAAAAGGGGCCACAAGAGTAGTAACGTGGCTAGTAACAGCGAGAGTTTATTTATTAATTAGATTTAATTATGGTTTAAATGTGAATATGTTGTTATTTAATGTTGGGGCTTTTACTCCTGTAAGTTCTCCCCGACAGGTAGATCCTTCACGAGTGAAATCTGTATTTACAAAATTTAATTTTGGTTAGTTCTTCAGTTTGGTAACGGTTTAAAAACAATTTTTATTACATTTAATGATCCAAGATGCTCAGCAGGCCCGACTCCTGATAGCATTAGAAGCTTGGCCGAGCCGAAAGTCTGAAATGACATAATGATTCAAATGATGAATGAATGAAATGGTATAAAATAAATTTGAATAAAATGACTAGAATGTAACCCCAGCGCTGAGGATGATTTCTTTGGTTGCAGTCACTGTTCGAGTGAGACCTTGGCGTTTGTACGTTACTGAAGTAGCTTTTGGCTGACCGGAAACAGTTTGAAAGAGATTTTGGTGACATGAGCATATTTTTTATGCAGAGATTGGAAGGCTTCCCGGTGTCCCTGTAGAAAGCTCGGTAGTACTCTCTCTCCATCCATTTTGAGTTGTTAAATCAATTTTTGAAAATACTATTGAACAACAAAAAAGTAAAAAAGTTTTTCATAAAAATTGAGTCAAAATGAAATATAAGTTTTCAAATTTTAACCTTCTTGATTTGCCCCATTGTAATCCCGATTGTATACCCCTTTTCCACAGCAGCAGCCAAAAATTCATCAGCACCTGGCTGAAAATCATAGGTTGCCACATTGCGAAGACCTCCTTTTCCATGGTATTCCGCTGAGGCAGGGTCGCTTGCATAAACTCCATTATAATCCTCAGATTTTTTAAAATAGGCAACAAATTCTCATAATTCCATTGCGGATCCCCTCCCAAATCTTCAGTGGACCATCGATTGAAATCCTCCTTGTTTCCTCTCACATACATCATGAAATTAGTTGAGGTAGAGCACCCAACATTTTTCCTCGCGTTGTCATTACTTTCTGCATATTGATTATTTTATTTGCAAAATTTATTGCAATTTTTTTGAAAAATTGTAGTTAAAAAATACTTCACCTTTCCATCACAATTTTGACAGGCGTTGGCTTGCACTGTGGAGTTATAAAACCACGTATTTGCAGGTTGATTTGAAAGGAAACCATCCAGACCTGGAATATCATTGAGAACGGACGGCTCGCCACCCGCTTCAAGTAACAATATCCGATTAGAACTAGAAGCATTTGCGATTCTCGTTGCAACAACCATTCCAGCTCCACCTAAAATATAAATTATCATTATCATTTAAAAATTATGAAATTTATCGAAATTTTGTAACACTTACCTCCCCCAACGATAATATAATCAAACGTGGTAAATTGGCATTTGGAATCCAAGGTCAAAATTTCGCTATTAACAGTCGCATCTTGGCTAATGTCGTACGATACCCAGGAATTTATCGCCAAGCTAATAAAAGTTGCAGTAAATATTGAAATCGGGATCGGAATTGGCCAACGAGCTGGTAAAGCTCGAAGAATGGTGTTAACGGCATCGACGACACCCATCCTGCAAGTTTCAAAAGTCTGAGAAGTTAATAAAATATGTAGTCTCGAAGCAGAATGAAAGAACCTTAACAAGATGAAGAGTTGCCAGCAACTGAAGTTCATGGACACATTGAGAAGTTCTTATAATAGACCAATAATTACGATGTTAAGTATGGTTAGCTTTTCTTATCAGTATCATTCATTTGGTTTGCTCATTCATTCTAGCCTTGCGTGAACTCCGTGGCTGTTGATAATGGATTTAAGTAATAAATGAGTTGTGTAATATTACTTACTCACACTCAATGTAAGTCAAATAGAGCATATTTGCAACGCAATTTGAAATAAGTTAAATTGAGAAGCTTGAGCAACGAGCTGAAGCCTTATCAATGAATATAAGCTCAATTTATTTCCATATACGTATGAATACGCAATATTTTACATCGTTATTCAAGTTGCTGAGTAAAAAATCAGATTTGATTCAATAAAATCATCTAAAGTGCTTGTTATAAAGTATTTGGTTTTGGCACGTCGGTAATGTTTTTTAGTGAAGAAGCAATTATAGCAGAGTAATTATAAATTAGATGTAAAAAGCCGGTCGGCTTACAGGTTTTTTAGTTTGCTCAAATATGATGTAATTCTGGGGTTATCGAGAGTTCAGACAAGTTACACCACAAAAATCTTCATACGAAATATTTGTATACAGAATACCTACTTCAAATGGTATTCCACTTTAATTTCAACAGGATTTATTATACAAAAATTGATTCACGTAATCCTCAAGAAGAAAATAGCTGACGATTTTTTATTACACTGTAAAAAAGATTTCCTTGTCTTCTCAACATTAATTTTGTACTCAAAATCCATTTTATAACAAATTGAACACAAGCTAATTTTTTCAGTAAACATATCGCATATAATTTTTACATATCAGCAATGATAAGGTCACTTCCTTTCTCCGCGATCATGATGGTTGCTGCTTGCGTATTGGCATTTGGTTCTCTGGGAATTACAGAAGCATCAATGACGCGAAGTCCATCAATTCCAATAACCCTAACATGACCGAATAACAATGAAAATATAAATTCAATCATCTTTTAAAATTAAAAAATAATATTAACCAAATTCTCACTTCAAGTTGCCATCCACCACCTTTCCCAAAGCGCAGGTCCCAACATGATGATAAAGTGTGAACGAGAACATGCGAATGACACATCTGTAATAATCATCACTCTGAACTCTTTAGCTTCGCAACCCGGAACAGGTTTGTGAAAAAGAGGTGTATTTAGAGCAGTCGTGTTTTCGTACAAATCCACAAATTTCTTGAACCCTAAAACGACGCATTTTCAATTAAACATTTCTTCAAATGTTTTTTAAAACTTTTGAAAATTTTACCATAAAGCATAGCTTCAACATCGTCAGGATGCGTCAAAAATTGTGGATCCATAATGGGATTATCATCCGGGTTTCTGCTTGCCAGCGTCAAGTTTCCGAATGATTTTGGCCGTCCTAAAACCAACAGACGAAACCTGGCATCTGTATCATTTTTGTGGTAGGGATCAAACCACTTTTTCAAAATGTCAACTCTGACCCCAAACATTTTATTCATGTCCTCAGGCAGGTGGGGTAAAGGGCAAAGGCACCGTGTATCACTTGAGATCTGCATAATCCGGTCTAAATGCAAATTACAAAATGAATGTATTTTTATCTTGTCAATTTTTTCAGTAAGTTGTAGTTTTTCTTACTTTGCGAACGGACTCTTGAAAAAACCTTGACCAGCCAAGGCATCAGATGCAGCCAAAATCCCGTTTCCAGTTGAGAGATAGTGGTACGCAGCCTGAGCAGTGACGTCCCTATTGGGGTTCACCGCAGGAGCTTTTAGGAAAGGTCCCACAAGGGTTATAAGGTGATCCTGAAGGTTCTGACCGACAGGTAGATCCTTGACTACTGAAATCTATGAAAGAATGAAACTTGTCTCTATTTTTCATTTGAACGAATTTAAAAGATTTGAAAAATTACATTACATTTAATGAGCGAAGATGCTCAGCGGGGCCGACACCTGACAACATCAGAATTTTTGCAGATTCGAAAGTTCCAGCACTCAGGATGACTTCTTTTCTTGCAGTAGCTATCCTTGTGAGACCTTGGCGTTTGTAGACAACTCCAAGCTTTTGGCTTTCCAGACACGTTTGAAACTTGACTTTGTGACATGGGCATATTTCTTGATGCAGAGGTTACTCGGCTTTCCGGTGTCTTTATAATAGGCTCTGTATGTTTTCTCTCCAACCATTGAGTTGTCAGATCAATTGGTGAAAAACTGAAAAAATCATGGATTCTTAACAAAGTGTTTCAACAAAAAACTTACAATTTTTGTATTAAAACTGAATTTTTGCATTTACCTCTGATTTGCCCCATTGTAATCCCCTGGGAATATCCTTTTTCCAGAGCTGCAGCGAACAGTTCCTCAGCACCCGGGTGATAATCGCACTTCGCCACATTGCGAAGACCACCCTTTCCATGATATTTGAAGGCATCAGGTTCATTTGCCCAAGCCCCGTTGTAGTCCTCAGACTTTTTGAAATATGGCAACAAATTCTCATAATTCCATTGCGGATCCCCACCTAAATCTTCTGTGGACCATCGGTTAAAATCCTCTTTGTTTCCTCTCACATACATCATGAAATTAGTTGCTGTTGAGCCACCCAACATTTTCCCCTTGTGGTCATAACTTTCTGCAGAGTATGTAACATAAGTCATAATTTTTTACAGAACATTGTTGAATACGATTGAGTAGATTTTCTACTCACTTTTCCGTCACAGTTTTGACAGGCATTAGCTTGTGGAGTTGAGTTGTAAAACCATGTATTTGCGGGTTGATTAGCGAGGTAGCCATCTAACTTGGAATATCATTCAAAACAGACGGTTCGCCTCCAGCCTCCAGAAGCAGAATACGGTTTGAACTAGAAGCATTTGCAATCCTCGTTGCAACCACCATCCCAGCTCCACCTGAATTATAAATCTTCATCATCATCAAGATCATGGGGCAATTTGAAAATTATTATTTTTTGCGACACTTACCACCCCAACAATAATGTAATCAAACGTAGTAAATTGGCATTTGGTGTCCTTGGTCCTTAGCTCGTTGTTGGTTTTCACATCTCTGCTCATGTCGTACGCTACCCAGGAGTTGATCGCCAGGGTTAGAAAAGTGGCACTAAATACTGAAACCGGAATCGGAAGGGGCCAGCGTCCAGGTAACGCGCGGAGAATAACTTTAACGGCATCAACGACACCCATTCTGTATAAAATAAATTCAAACTTTTAACTGCAGTTTGTAAACCTTGACGAGACAGAGAAGTTGGTAGCAATTGACGTTCGTGTAGTCAGAGAAGAGTTTTTATATACAGGTGTTTGTACAGATGGGTTTAATTAGCAGTATTCATAAATCATTCCTTCAGTTTACTCAATCAAACTTCCTAGAACTGCATGTTTGTTGGGTTTTGGGTATGAATTCAACAAATAAATGAGATGTGTTTCACACTTGCAGAAAACCTAATGTGAATCAAATTGAGTATGTTTACAGACAACTTTATTACAAATAAAATACAGTTGAGAAATGAGCTGAAGTTTTATTAATAAAAATGGGTTCATTTTATGTGTGGATATGTATAATCACAAACATAATACTTGTGTACAATTTTGTTCTGTAAAAAATAAACAAATGTGTGTCTACTTTGCTGCGGCTTTCATATTGTGTAAAGTTGACTTCAGCAGACAATTATCCTGGTTATTAAACGTAGTAATTAGTAGTTTAGAAAAAATTAATCTGGTATAGGCCATACAGACTTGTGTATTCGCTGAATAAATATGGTCCACATTCATGGCATACATCCAGTTTTTGGAATTTTGAAATTACAAATGATTCATTAATCACACCGTGACAGCGTTTTCAATGTCTAGTCATGAGTGTTTTCTGAAAATCCCAGACAATTTACTACTTTTACTTACTCACTTTATAGCAATTACAACACTTGCTAATTTCTTTATTCGACAGTTCACATATTTATTTAAATGTCAAGGTTGCTTCTTTGCAAAGTTAATGGATACAAGAGAAAGTTCAAGGGCGAATTCCACCTGCTTGTTGCTGGTTTAGCTAGACTAACCTGCATCTTCGTTGTCAGTCGTTATATAAAAATAAATTAGTACCAATTCTTCGTCAATAAATACAGAATATTATGCAACTCGACCTTGCTCCAAGGAAAAACAAGAGATTCTAAACAAACAGTATGCCATTATATTTTCGTTTTAATGATGTCAATTGTTTAGGTTTTAAAAAACTGCGACGAAATATTTGAGGATCAAAAGAACCCGCAAGCGGTGATTTTAACGGGGACACCAAATATCTCCGTGTTTCTCGTCAGACCTTCTCATGAGCTTTTTGCAAACCTATGTGCAGCTACAGCTATCAACTCAAACGGCACCCAAACAAACGGAATTGAATCACACTTAAGTGACTTGCCAATGCGTGCTAGTTTTCTTCTGGAAAAATATCACCCAGTTGCGTTTGAAGATTTAAATGGGAACAATACAGAACCGTATTTCAAATTTCAGACTCTCCGTTGCCCCAAACTTTCAAACTTCTCAGAAACGATAGCAATCGGGATTCTACTGTACGGAAATAGGTTTCTTAGCCATTGTTGCACATTGGGTTTAATATGATTTTTTAAACTTCAAACACTTATCTTGTTATTTGGTCACTTCAACGAGCTGTTTCTTCTAAAAAAAAACGTTGCTCAAGTGGAATCGCTCGAAGTGATCAGCTATCAGCTCAACTATTGAGCAAATGGATTTTCAGTAAAAGCTAGAAAAATGGCTTTTTCATCAAACCCCAGATTTTCTGTCGCCTGAATTAAATAACATAGAGCACCTTTCCTAACTTTATGGTTCGATCAAAGGAAGCTGCACTTTTTACACAGTAGAAGCTACGACATAAAATCATCTGCCAGTTGACATCAAAATTTAATTTTCAATCAAAAGAACAGGATTTTGCTCTCTGTCAACTTTTGATTGATGGTGAGAGTGATGCATTTTTTTTTTTTATTTTTATAGACAACTTGTATTAAAAATATGAAGTTATTACGATTGTGTTACTAAATCACAGCCATAAAAATATGTCCCCGAAAAATACATTTTCTTCACGTGTCAATGAAAAGACAATCGAAAATGCAAATATTCCCCTTACCTATTTAATTGAATGAGAGGGAAAACTTTGTACTGTAGCATGTACTACTAGAAACGGATATTAACAATCAAGAACTGCCGTAGAGTTTGCTGTTGATTACATCTCAGAGGAACACACGAGAAATTCCATGCTGTCATATTTGTATGTAAATCGTTTGTGTGGAAAAAAGGTTTTGGTAAATGACAATGGTAAGTGAATGGGATGAACATCAGTCGCTCAAAATAAAAATATGAAATTAGGAATATGTTCACCATACTTCAGCTTGATGCAGATGTTCCTTAAAAGGCAAGAATTTAGGGTCAACTAACTGTACTCTGATCAGTACATATGCTCTTCAAAATGAACATACAACACAAGAAACAATTGACGAGTTCATGATTTGATTATGTACATCAATTTTTGTAGAATGTGAATGTCAGCTCCATTCAGATAAAAAAAACAACCACCAGTCCACAGCAACAGGAATTTTTCATTTGTCAATATCCTATACTTATCTGCTTTCATTTCATTTAACAACATAAAGTGTAAACATTCTAATAAAAACGTGAGTAGTTTGATAGCAACCCTTTTTCATTGTCGACAAGTTGTTTCAATTGGGTGTTAGCTTTTCATGTAGGCATCCTAGCTGTCTTGCATTTTACCCCAACTGGGAAAAGAATGTTCATGTGTCATATGGAACAACCCATTTTTGCCGGAGACTCCTTCGGCTCTCCTGCGGCATCAGGAGAGCTTTTATGTGCATTCATTCATGTAGCAAATAGATTTGGATACATTAGGCATAAATACACAATAAATATCCAAAGACTGCCCCCATGCCAACATTTGAAGGGTTATTTCACGTCGAGTTTTTTTCACAAGTTTGATACAATGGGAAATCGAAGGGAACTTTATTAACTGCAGAAAACATGAATACACAGGCTGATTGTCTTTCTGGTACAAATTCCCCTTTAACTGCTGACTTGGCTGAACTGCTGTATGCTGGACAACACAAAAGTTAAAGAGTCATAAAGGCGACGTATCAACAGAAGAGCTCAAGTGGGCAATGAAATGTAAAACAGTAGATCATCAGCTCCGGCTGATAAAATGCGTGTTGGTCAGGGTGCTAAGAAAAGTTCTCGACATGACTTGTCTTTTTTCTTTCTAAAGTGTCCCTCAACAGAGCCATTTGTTCTTGCTGCACCGTACAGCTACTACCATTCTCAATCCTACTGTTGTTGAGCAAGGTTCACACAGTTTCCTCTACTCTCTTTCTCTACGACTTTCGTGCTTTAAACTCTGAGTGTGGACCACATCCAACCCCAGTTTGCTCTTCCTTTGTACCGTGCCGGATACTGAGCCTAACCAGAGTGCAGTTCAAAATTGGTCGCATCAAATATATCCTTGCCAAATAAGTTTCACATTCAAAATGAATTACCCAACACAAACAAACTTTAGAACAATAAACTCTGAGATGAGTATACTTCGTCAAAGTGTATTTCATTTAAAACACAAACTCCGGCATGCCAAGCATAGATTTGATGCTCAGGGTCATACGACTCAAAACTTAATCGGTGACCTCGAATATGTTAGAGATAACTCAGTTTTAAAGTCAACCCACTTTGACGTTTTAGAGCAAAACAAGGTAATTGCTCAAAACAATGCTGAGCTCATTCGTCAAAATAATGAGTTATCACAGAAATTCCGAGAGCAACAACAAGCCAAAGGCACGTTGCAAGCCAAATATAATCGACTTTCACGTGACAAAATTACACTTCAGAAAGATAATGCAAAGCTGAAAAAAGAGACGCAAGACTTTGAGGAACATTATTCAAATCTCACGATAAGCTATGACGTAGTGTTTGATAAGTTGAGAAAGTCAGAGGAAACAGTAAAAGAGCAACAAGGGAAAGTGACCACGTTGGAGGCTGAGCTGTCTCTTTTAAAATCCCATAATAAGGATGCTGATGAATTACGCGACAAACTTGATGGAGCCAACGTACAAATCCTAAAGTTGACAACTGATCTGCAAACCGCAGTTGTCAAGGTGAATTTATTGAACCATGAAAATCAGGATTTGTCTCAGAACTACCGTAATTTAAAAAATGTGAATCAGACCATTTCGGGGGAAAATGAGACTTTAAAAGTTAACAATCAAACGCTTTCAAATCTGGTCGGAAAGTTGGAAGATGAAAAAAATAAACTTCAAGAAGACAACGAAAAAATCAATTCAAATAATATAGAGCTCATCTGTCTTAACCAAGAGTTATCACAGAAAGCAGAAGAACAGCAACAGGCAATAAAAATAACGCGTGTGGAAAAAGACCTAATTTTGAGTGAAAACTTGCTTCTTCAGCAAGATTCCGTGAAGCTGAAAACAGAGATAGAAAATCGTAATAAAGCTGCCACTAGATTGCAATTGAAGCTGCAAAAATTGAGGCAGAACTGAAGTAACAAAGCAAAAAACTGAGGTTGAAGCACAGCTTCTCGAATTAAAAAGTGATTTACAAACTGCGTGTGTCCGCAATAATTCCTTGACAGCTGAAAATGAGGAATTGTCACAAAGTGCAAGATTAAGTGCCGTGAAATTTCTCAATGAAAATGCAGAGCTCTCTCAGAAAAACAAAAATTTAGAGATTTTAAATCGGCATTTGTCCAAGAAAACGAAACGTTTAGAAAATTTACACCGTAGCATTTTGGGGCAAAATGAAAGCTTAGAGAATGGAAATCAAAAACTTTTAGAGAAAGTAAAAAGGTTGGAGGAGGAAATTAGAGAGCTTCGGGAAGAGAAACCGCAAGGCGATTGCAAAACCCAAGAGGAAAATTGTACGGCATATGAAACTTTGAGGGCAAATAAGATTTTATCACAGAAAATAAAAATTCTGGAGAGCGAACACAATGCTCTGCAACAAGAACAAAAAGACATTGTTGAAAAATATGAGCAGAGAATTCGTATCATCGAGGAAACAAGCAAGCAAGAAAGAGATGAGTTGGAAAAAACTCAAAAGAAAGGAGATGAACTGGTCTTTTTTGAGTAACTGTGATGAAATCACAAAAACACGAAAAGAAATTGTTAAAAAATCAAAAAATTAAAAGAAAAGCAAAGAAATGTGCCCACGAAAATATCAACATTGGAAGAGCAACAGAACCGTGCAACACTCGCATAAGCTTAGAATTGCAAAATTGAACAAAACTGGATACAGCATCGTCCAATATCCTCATTTTGAATTGCAAGTTAAGAGTCTTGTGACCGAGTGAACTTCTTAGATGATCAACATCATCGACTTTCAGAAAAATTGAGACGATTGGAAAAGCTAAATCAAAATCTCTCTCATACAAACAAGTTGTTGAGAACTTGAATCAGAACCTTTCGGAGACAACCCGGGTTTCGGAGACGTTAAATCAAGATCTTTTGGGAAAAAACAAGCGGTTGAATGATTTAAAATCAGCGTATTTCAGAGGAAGTGAAGAAGCTGGAAAATTATAATTGCAACCCGTGAGAAAAGATTGGAAGAAATACAAATGCTGAAAAACGATCTAAGCAAGTCTGAAAGGGTTTACATAAGTGAGTCTAGAAATGGCCGACTGGCGTCTGAAAATGAGCGTTTAAGATTAGCAACTCCCCAAACGAAACTCAGGAGAAAGTGATGATAAGTCTTGTACAGGGACGGAGTCCAATTATTATAATACAAATCGGTATACTCAAGACACGTAATTGAAAACCTGTATGTAAGGCTCTTGTGTTTACGCAGCATAAAAAGGAGGGTAGTGAGGCTCATGATTTTGATTATGTAAATAAGTTTTTGTGAAATGGGGAATGTCAACGCATTCAGATCCATAAAACACTGCCCACAGCAACGCGCTCATTTCATTTAACCAATAACGTGAAGCGTACAAGCATTTTAATATAGATAGACGTGAAGAACTAGTACAGCACTTTTTTGTTCATTGGCGAAAAAGTTTTTAACTTTATCAAGTATGTATGCAAGCAGTCTTGCATTTTAAGTAAGGTGGGGAAAGTATGCCTTTGTTGAGGCAGGTTCTCTGCTCACTCTCCACTACGGTTTGATGTGCTTTAAATGGACTTCCGAGTGGGCACGATATCCAATCCCAGTTTGCTCTCTTTAAACTAATGCAAGATCAAGTGGCAGTGTCTTCCCCACTTTTTAAGCATCAGTTCGTCTGCATTGTATTTGCATGTGTTACAAAATTTACCTATTGTTTGCTTTTTGTAATTTAAAAGTAAATCATTGGAAATAAAAAAGCAATAATCTCATTATTCTTCAAGTCGCATTTCAGAAAGGGTGAAAAGAAGTGCTCAAAGCAAATAATACAGCACACTACAGGGGTTGCGTAGAAGAAAGGGAATAATAGGAATCGCAACAAAAAGAAGGGTTAAAAAGGCAACAAACAGGTCCCCGAGGGTGTGCATTAGTAATTAGCACGCAAGTAGAACCTTTTTATTGAAATGGTAAAATGCAAGGGCTGCTCAAAATTGACGATAAAGAATTTCAGTTGTTCAGTGTGACTCTGTGCAGATACACACGCTCTGTTGAGAAGGTCAGTGTTGAGTTGATAAAAATCTGGAGCTTCGATTAGGAAGGAACTATTTAAAGGAATTTAGAAAATTTGTGAAAAAGTTGAAAATGGCCAATACGTCTCTTACTTCAATTCCTATCATCCCAGTGGACGAGATGGTTGAATTACCTCAATCAATAAATCAAGAAGAAAATGAGGAAGAAAGTTGCAACTCGACACCATGTGAAACCATTGACGTTCAGATTTTTGAGGAGCATTCAACAGTGGGGCAGTTATTACTTGAAAATATTGGGTTACAACAACAACTTGCTAACGAAAATCGAGCTAAATTGTACGGTGATAAAAATCGCGCATTTGTTCTCACCCAACTTCAGGAGAAAATTGACGAGTTTAAAAGTCTCCAAAAGGAGAACGTTGAGTTAGCAGTAAAGCTGATTGCTGCTGAGAAGGAATGGGGCACCTTGAGAAGAGAGTTGGAATCAGTAAAAGCGGAGTTGCACAATCGCAAGCTAAATTTTGAGAAGGAGTTACACATGGAATGGCAAGCAGAAGCAGATTTGGAAACAATGATCGAAGCCACAAAGAATGAAAGTGAAGATAGGGAGCAGGACATTTTGAAACTTCAGGAAGCTCTCCAAGCTACAGAGGCTGCTCGAGAACAGGAAAATACGGCGCGGTTTCAACTCCACCAAGCGAACATTGAAAAGAAGAAAAAATCCGGGGGCTGGAAACTAAAGTTCGAGAATTGGAACAAGAGCAACAAACATTTTTGGAGGGGTCAAAAAAGATTTTCGAGTTACATTACCAACTGCTGCAGAACAAAAAGACGGATGGAAATCCAACGGAAGCTCAGAATACGCAAGACAGTGAGACCCCATGTAGTAGTAAGCAGGCTGCTGCTGGTATCAAAGGCTCAAACATATTGAATTCCAAGAAAAATCAGGAGTTAGCCTGTTTCACGTGTGGCAAGATCTGTGCAACTTTAAATGGATTGAAAGTGCACCAAAAAAGAATGAAACATCAAATATTCGAGAATTAAACAAATTTTTTAACTTCATTTACACCAGAGTAATGTTTGGTAATTTACAGCATAAAACAATGTAGTAAATTATAATATAATAATGCTTACATTTTCGTTTGTACAGCTGCTCGCTTAGGACCAGTAGCCAACAATTACAATTTTTGAATGTATTTTTCTTTTTCTCAACTCATTGTATATGTGAGCTGCTCGTTATCGAGCTCGCTCGTAACGGAGCAGGAAGCAACATACAATGATTTTGAACTCAAAGCATTATGGCTGCAATTAGACACACAAAGAAAATGAAAAGAATGGTTATGATGTTGGAGTTTTAAACTTGTTACGATTTCCACCATTGCTCAAAGGGTGAATGTTAATAGGGAAAAGGAACAAGGGTTATTCCATTTACTCAGCTTGACTTTCTTCTTGAAAATAGACTTTTTAACTTCTTGTATTCGTTTCCTGCACTGTATTTCAAAGTAGTAATAAAAACTTCGTGATTAAATGAATTAAGAAACGGCGAGATAAAATTTCACCTGCAACCATTTTTAGCCAGTTCATCCAATCTCCAGTGGAAAGTTGCTCAGTAAAGGGTAGGAGAATATTTGTTTAGTTCAAAGAAATATAAATTATGATGTATGCGGAACACTATAATAAAATCTTTTTTGGAACTTGCATTGATTTTATTAATTTCTACTTTACTTTGTACTCAATTTTTTTTGAAAAAACACATTACTTCATCTTTTATTACATATCAGCAATAATAAGGTCACTTCCTTTCTCCGCAATCATGATGGTAGCAGCTTGCGTGTTTCCATTTGGTAATCTCGGCATGACGGAAGCATCAATGACCCTCAAACCGTCAATTCCTTTAACCCTATAAAAATACGAAAAGAATTGATACGATAATTGAAAATAAAACCAACTTTATACAATAAATTAGTAGCTTTCTCACTTCAATTTGCTATCGACCACCTTTCCCAACGCGCAGGTCCCAACATGATGATAAAGTGTGAAGGAGAACATGCGAATGACGCATCGATAATAATCATCACTCTTGAAAACTAAGTTATCGCAGCCTGGAACGGGATTGGGGAAAAAGGTAGTGTTGAGAGCAGCTGTGTTTTCGTACAAATCCACAAATTTCTTGAATCCTAAAAAACCATTTTTATAAAGAATCCTGATGGAAATATATTGATTAAATTAAAAAGAATTTTTACCAAAAAGCATCGCTTCTAAATCATCAGGATGTGTCAAATATTGTGGATCCATGATGGGATTATCATCCGGGTTTCTGCTTGCCAGCGTCAAATTTCCGAACGATTTTGGTCGCCCTAAAACCAGCAGCCCGAACCTGGCATCTGTATTTAGTTTGTGGTAGGGGTTAAACCACCTTTCCAAAATGTCAACTCTGATCCCAAACAGTTTATTTACATCCTGAGGAATCTCAGGGTAAAGGGCAAGGGCAGCGTGTACCACTTAAAGATCAGCGTAGTTTGGTCTAAACGGATTTAAAAAACGAGTTGTATTTTTTTGTAAATTAAAAAAAAAGTATAAATTTTCTTACTCGGCAACTGGACTCTTGAAGAATCCTTGACCGCTAAAGAATCAGAGGAAGCTAAAACCCCATTTCCGGTCGTGAGTAGTTGACAGCAGCCTGAGCAGTGATGTCTCTGTCAGGGTTGAGAGATGGAGCTTTTAGGAAAGGTCCCACGAGGGTGGTCGTGTGATCCTGGAGGTTCTGACCGACTGGAAGATCTTTCACGAGTGGTATCTACATTTAAAAAAATTGAATTTTGGTTTAATTCGAATTTTAAAAAAATAGATTTGTAAACGTCTAAATATTGTGTTTAATACATTCAATGACTCAAGGTGATCGGCTGGACCAACACCCGAAAGCATCAAAACTTGAGCAGACCCAAACGTTCCAGCACTCATGATGATTTTTTT